>CATKWJ010000670.1:0-22227 GCA_949825065.1 Odontocerum albicorne | reverse complement strand
AATTTGTGAATGTGGCATCAGCGAGGAAACGTTGGATCATGTACGAGTATATACACGAATGTCCCCTCAAAGATGTGTATTCTTTATGGAAATATTAAGGAACTGTCGAAGAAGGGCCCCTCCATCTAAACTCAATAAAGTCAGTCTACAAGTATATTATGATATATAGTAATTACGAGTAATACTCGTACATAAAAAATGTCAACCAAATCCGACATGGAGCTGCCAAATTGTTGTATTCTCATTATTGATTAAATACAACGCTCAACTGTCATTTCCAAGTTTATATTGACATATTTGATTTGTAAAAGGTTTCGTGTGTCATATTGGGAAATAATAAGTTCCGAACGGCATTATTTAAGATGCAAGGAAATTTTAAAAGCCTCTCATTCTTCGCCTTCAAAATGATCAGGTCAAGAGTTTATCATATTATATTATTTTGATGACTCCTCAACACGTCTCTGTCATGAACTGAAAAATGTTAATTCTGGACATCCAAAAATATTTTGAATTTTATTCAGCTATTTTATTTTATTACACTTTCGTTCTATATAGTGCAACCTGGTAGGCATATTGCCATGTGGCAATTTTTTCCAACCAACCAGAAACGTGTTAAAGAGGTCCTTAGTGAAAACCAGACTGGAATCCTTTTAAAGAATCTAGGTTCTAATGCGAATTGAAACCGCAACCTCCAAGTCGAAGACAGGTGTCTTACCCACTAGGCCAGTCAGCTTTCCAGCTATTAATTTGAATTCTATCATTTGGGTGTGTCATGTCAATATGTGGAAAAATCTATATGAAAATGTACACTTTTACAATGAAGGTTAATTTAAAAAAGTGTTTACTTTGCTGTACAAGGCTTTCGAAATAATTCAACTTTACAAACGTATAGTGAGATCCACCACTGCTCTTCACAGGTGCCCTGGATTAACTACAATCCACGTGCTATTTGACCAAGTGGACTGTTTTGTATTGCGTGTATAAAAAATGAAAAGTAAAATGACGTATTTCTTTTTACTCAAAGCTACATTTCTTCGTATTTCATTTACTTTTGATTGTCTCGTGTCATCTCAGTGAGGGCATTAACTCTCTGGGGCATGGATAAAAAATATTTAATTACTTCTGTAACTAAAATAAAATAATTTAAAATTTATTTTAAATTTGCATTCATACTTGCATGTCATGTTACTTTTGGGATAGGCAGAATTGACCATTTTCACGCCTTTCCATCCACGCACACAGTTCTCGCTCCGTTCGCATCCATAAATCTCGTCATACATGTCCAACTATCTACATTTATTATTTATTTGATCTACCCTTAGCGAGTTTATATTCATGTGATAATCTCTTCTAACCAACCAGAAAAATATAAAAGAACCCTGAAGTGAAAACCAGACCCTTTAAAAAATAAGATGCAACGAAAATCGGACTCGCTACTCCCGTGATGGATCTTAGTCTATACCACTGAGATCGTGTTTATACCTATTAGTTCATTTTGACATAAAATGACTAATTGAAATTTGAATTTCTTAAATAAAGGAATAATTAGTCAGAATTCTTCTAGGATTTATATACCAATTTCGATTTATACGAGTATACTCTTCCCTAAACGACATAATTTTTCTGTTTATGATATTATATTTAAAATCAACGGGCGCACACATATGTATATCATATATGAATAATATATCACCGTTTTGAGACCTTTATAACCTAGTTGGTTGACTTCCTCTAAAGGGTTACGGATTCGATTCCCTGTGGTACTGGAAAAAAATAATTGAGTCTCAGTCCAGTAAAAGAGTTCACCTTGTTACAATATTCACACGCGCTAGACATTTGCTAGTGTTGTTGCCACTTCACATGTAATAGTCTTATCAACACGTGTAAACTTTATGTTGCGTATCTAATCTAGTGTTTCTAAACCTAAAGGCTCGATGAATAGGGTTGAACACAAAGTTGTCTCTCGGACACGTTCTCAAATATGTTAAAAAGCTATACGAATGAACGAATCGAAAGAACCGTACTAACGAATGAATCATTCGGCTCATGAGATCATTCTTGAATTAGTTACATAGTTGTATAAGAAGTAGATAAAATTTTAATGTACACACAGAGACTTAGCTAGTTGTTTGACGCCCTTGGCACTTGATTTGACGCCTTTTTTTTTAATTCGTTAATTTTAATGATATTATCATAATAATAAGTCATAGTTTGAACATAAATTCATTATTATGAAACGAGAAACATGAATGAGAAATCTTATACGTGTGAAACAATTACCTATGTTCGCACGTGCACAACGCAGACTTACAAATTTGTCACTTTTAGTTTATAGGTATTAAAAAACTATATTTTAATGTGTTTTATGTATACATATATAGTTTTTTCTTCATTTATACTTAATAAAATTATTTTGAGAGAATTTCAGTGTTCGCCGTTTTTCAATTTTGTCAAGGTGTTAAAAAACTTAGATTTTGGAAGGTAAAAGGTGTCTTGAGCGCCGTTGGCACCCTCGTATTATGGCGCCCCTGTCCAGAATCAGCGCATCTCTACGCCACTGTATACACAATAATAATTGCAACAGTTTTATTTATTATTAAATGGCTGGATTAATTACAACTTAAAATTAACAATCATCATTAAGTATATTTTGTATTCTCATTCAAGAAACAGAGTGTGAGCCATTCGGGTCTCTCGGTGTTAGTCGGGTATCATTCCGCGCCGCCACGTTCACAAGTCAAAACTGGGTAAACTCCGCGAGAAAGTAAATTCCAAAAGTGATAAGGATCTCCACGCCAACCAATAGCAATGAAATATACTGTTGGCGTGCTACATTATCGTAGATCCTTCCCTACATCTGTGCCAGGCAATTTCGCCTCCGGAATTATCGCGCTCGGCAGTCGTTCACTCCGCAATTTGTCGGGAATACTCGTTTGCTCCACGATTTGTCGGGTATACTCGTTTGCTCCACAATTTGCCGGGTATACTCGTTTGCTCCACAATTTGTCGCTATATTATTTCGTTATCTGCACAGTGGCCGGGGGCAAAGTGCCATCACTGTAAACTGCCGTCGACGAAACTCTCTTATCTACAACTCCGCGCACGGCGTTAAAATAAAGAAAGGGATTGCGGCAAATGTGCTCGATGCTCTGTTTTTCTTTTTGTTCTCCGCTTCAGCTGAGAAACTTTCCAGGACTCCGGGAGATGGAAATGGCGAAAAGATTTGGACTAATGTCCCCAATGTGGCTGAGGGTTTCGAAGAGTGACCATGTTCACATTAAAAACAATTTTTTTCAAATTATTGAAACAAGGAAAAAATACTATTTAACATATTGAATACATATTATTCTCGACAATATTTTTTGTACATTTGAGTTCCATATTGCACTACGCCTTTGTTGTATAAACTACAATCTGGTGTGTTTATTACCATCGCGCTGTCTAACAGCCTACCAGAAAAGAGGTCTGAGGTGATAACCAGACTGAATTTATATAAAAAAATAAGTATAAAGGGAATCGAACCTGCAACCTACACGTCGGTGTCTTAGAAACTACGCCACGGAAATCGTTTCGTAATATAACTTCCTCAGTAATTAGAAAAATGGCTATTTTCACCGAATATTGAAACAAAGAAATAGTTCTGATGTAAAAAAGCGACATAGATATTAACTATACATAATTATTTTATTTAATAAGTTTTTGAATTTAAATGTCTTAAACTTCCTCCAACATTATTTGTAATCAAAATGTCAACATATCTTGTTAGCATTTATGATTATTTTTGTTTTCTTTTTGGTGACCTTTTCTATTTTTTTAACTTTGATAATTTGCATTGATTTACCTCAAAAACGTTTATTTGACTTCTACAGCACAAACTATTTTGGTGAAAGTGCATTGCATACACGTTAAAAAAAAGTCATTTATATATATATTTTTCGTGTATTATTTAATGATATTTTATCAAATTGTCTTTATTTTACATTTTTATTCCCCTACATTTTTTTTACTCTACCGAACTATCTGAATTAATATGGTTGTTTTTCATTGCTTTTCTCATTATATGAACCACGATGAATTAAAAAATACGTTGCTACAATCGTTACATTTTTTTGTAATCGTGGTAACTGCTGGCATCCACTTATATAAGAATCAAAGTTATTTAGAGGTCATGACTTTAGATGTTGCCCCGAGCATGTCACAGGACCAAAAATAATGGAAATGAATCATTCAATTAGTTCTTCAGCAATATTGAACGATGATGCTGAAACATGAGCATAACGACTAATAAGAAGAAAACTTAACTTGCGTGTTTTACCAAACAAGTGTTTACCCTAAACGTGAATAAACATAAAAGTACTTTTCCAAGAATGTTTTTACTCTTCTTTAAAAAAAGACAAATGTATGTTTGGATATTAGCCAAATGTGATGTGTAAGTAAATGTGTGTATGGGAGTATGAGTAACTCTCGTTAGGAAGATAAAGGATTGCGGGATAAAAGATGACTAGCCACGCTCGTGTGGCACGAAACTCCAGAGCTTGTCGCGAAAAGATAATGTCCGCCCTAGCCTTTTCCGCCTCCATCCCCAGGCAGGCCCAGCCGCCCAGCTGATTCAGAAACGGAAAGGAAACTTCAATTATTTCATCACAGTGACTATCGAAAACATTTCTCAAGGATCTAAATAATTCTTTATTTCCATTGAATACTTACAATGTTTTTGCTCTCCGAAGTCTCGGGTTTTATTTCCGATAAGTAATTTTAATTTAATGTCTTTTTTACATTTATATTCATTGTTTGATGACTTCCGTGGCCTATTTGGTAAGAAACCTGTCTTCCGACTTGGAGATTGCAGGCTAGATTCCTGTTGGTACCCGTTTTTCACTTAAGGCCTCTTTAATATAACATATTTTGATTGATTATAAGGGATTGCCACATGAGAACAAGTAATGATCCGATTTAACTGCGTTTGCTTAACCTCAAGCGTCCTAAAAGAAACTTGTCGCCAATATGCAAAACGTTTAAAATGTTTAATTTTTCGTCGTGTTTCCGTTAAAACTTTTTATAGGACTAATATTATTTCTTGTCTCTAAAGGTACAAAGCAGAAAATATACTGCGTTAATATTTCATTTACATTTGAAGTAGTTAATTATTAGTTACTCAAAACTGAAAAAGTCTTCCAAAGTGGGTTTTGCGTCTTGACGCCTTGAATAAGGACCAATGACTCTCGCCACTGATATGGCGGCCCCAAACAGTTACTCGTGCATAACGGAGTGATCTATGGTGTTTCAGTCTTGCTTTTTGATGTAATTTTGCCTATTGATGAAGCCATTCAAACGGATATGTGCTATGCCCAAAAAGTGTATGTTGTTAAAAACGGAGAACTGTTCAATTTAGCTGTGAAATCCAACGTTGCAACAAAATCTGCTTCATTTAAATCCTAAAATAGTTGAATTTTATAGGGATGAAACTTTAAGTCAAGTGATAAAATCCACTGCAAGGCTGCACGCGATATCACTAATGATAAGCGTTTGCGGGTTGATAGCGTTGGATCGGCGCGCACACCATTGATTTGCTCTAAACTTGGCTCTTTTCGAGAAATTCGCGCGCGATGTTGGGGTCAAGATTTTAGCGTAGAACCAGTATCTTCAAATATTTTAACGCACTGCTTATTTAAGTTGGAGCTTGAACACAGTTTGATACTGTGTAGTTGATATAAACTCGAAATAATCGTCTAACAGTTACGTATGAACCACGATTTTTTTAAACATACGGACGTAAAACACGCGCTGTTTTTCCGTCAAGTGACTCATAGTAATGTCAAAGGACGTCTTTCACGTCCTTTCCCTTCCATGCGTTCTCGAGTAATAAATGAAATAAAAGTGAACTTCATTCTCGGCTACACTGTACTTCATCTTCTTCATGCTTAATTCATTATTGGATGTTGGCAATCATGTGAGCTGCTGAACAGGAATGTGATAGATTCGTTGTACTACTGTCTCAAGTTTTTCAACCACGATAACCTTATTCTTCTCGATCCTCCTCATTCTGAATTATTCTTGAAATAATACTACAAAAGATAGTCTGTTCGTCTGGTTGACATAGTTATAATATGAGTTGATTCCATGCACATGAGCATTATCTTCATGTCTAACTTGATACGAGATTGAAATCAACAAAACTAAAAATAATGAAGCATCCGGGAAATAATATATGATTCTTAACAATGTTATTTCATTTTTATTTTATGGGTTATAAATCATTGTATAGTATGCCTAGGTACATGCTGATGAACCTTAAATATTGTTTCTGTCGTTTCGAAACTTCTGCTCTTGATGTCACCTCCGTACGAAAATAAACTATAATCAATTGATGCCCTTCGCGACCTTGTTTGTAAGACGCCTGTTTTCTAGACCAAAATGGGAAAATTCGATTCCCGTTGGAATGTGCATTTTTGTAATAAGGGTTTCAATTTTAAACTAAGGCCACTCTATCAACTTTATGATTGGTTGGAAGTGATTACTGAATCGCAATTAACACACCAGCTTGTATTGTATAGAAGGAAAGTATAATAAAAAAAATGATTTTCATTTAAATAAATTTCCGTAGTTTAAAATTTGAACAAGGTTGAATTTTTCTACTATTACTTTTAACGTTTACTCTTATCAATGGTAAACATCACTGAAAAAATACGATTCAAATTTGTTTTGCGAAGAAGAAACATATCAATTAATGTCTTCAACAAATAATTGAAACCATTATATCATATCAATGGTTCTCCAGTTTTTTTTTCCTAAACTTTTTTTTCTTTTATAATTTGGGAAAGCGCTGTTTCCTGAAAATTTCGATCACTTCTAGAGTGCTTCCAGCTAGCTCAACCTATAAAAGAAATAAGGGAGGTTGAAAGAATCCAATGTCACTAACAAAGGCGCCTGGGTCTGGATTCTCAAATTTATGTGAAAAATGGTCTAAGAGTAAAACCAGCCCGGAAGTGATTCAGCCAGGAATCGAACCCGAATCACCTGCTTTTTTAGCATGAATGCTAACTGTTAGAATATGGTCGCCGAGAAAAGCTTTATAATAATTATTTATGCTCTTTGTTGCATAATTCAACACAATTAAAATATAAGCCGATATATTTTGTAATTTCTATCTGTGCTACGTATCCCTTTAAATCTTCAGTCTGCACTCCCAACCCAGCTGCCTTCACTCCGCCCGATCAGATAACACTCAGCAATAATATGACGACACTTCACAGTGCTTGCTTTTTAGCGTTGCGAGCGCTCCCGAGGGGTTGCTCCCGCCCCCGCCCGACAGCATGGAGGCACCACCCGATGGGCGGCACTCTCTTTGCCTCTCCGCCCCCCGCCAGCCGGCCAACTTATAAAGGCACTTTACGTGAGGGCAGATAGGGATGCTAATAGAAGTTTTCATGAGATCGCTCTGAGGAAACGTTTGTTGAGAGAACGTTTTACGACGGGTGGCGGCTGCGAGCGGCCGGAACTTTTAGCCGGAGCACTAAACCGAGGGCGTGCTTATCCGGGGCACATCTTGCAGCCTAGCCCCGCACAATTATCATTGGGCACAACTCTCGATTTGCACACTGTAAAAAGCTTCAATCTCTTCATATTTTATGTCACCTACTTCAAAGATATATTCTCGTACACCACTGCACAAGTTTTAGATGATCATCTTTCGTCAGTTTATTTAATTTTAAATATTTTTTTTACTATTCATTAGAACTTTTAAATTTTTACAATGAAATATTAGGTCCTTACATATGAAATTGGCGTTTTGTTTGGGAGGAACATAAAGTTGATTTTTTTTAATATAATATATTTATTTAATCAAAGTATGTACCATTGCTATCTATGCACTTTTGCCATCTCATAGGTAGTTCATCGATCCCTTTACTAAAAAAACCATTCGGACGGGAATCAATAAAATCTTTGAAGTCGGTTTGGACTGCCCCATCGGAGTTGAATTTTTTCCCTTGCAAGAAGTTATCCAAATTTCGAAAAAAATAGTAATCTGTCGGGGCAAGGTCCGGAGAGTACGGTGGATGTCTTAGACATTCCAATTGAAGCTCTTCTAATTTGGTAGCCGTCTGTTGTGCAGCGTGTGGTCTAGCGTTATCATGAAGCAGCAGTGGCCTAGAGCGATTAACCAGCCTCGGTTGTTTAGCAGCTAGCTTTTCCATCATGGTTTGCAGTTGCTGACAATAGACATCTGCCGTAATCGTCTGGCCAGATTTAAGAAAGCTGTAGTGAACGACACCAGCACTAGTCCACCAAACGCTCACAAGTAACTTTTTTGGAGTCAATTTTCGCTTGGGGCATGGTTTGGCTGGTTCGGCAGGGTTCAGCCATTGCGATGAGCGCTTCCGATTATCATACAGGATCCACTTTTCATCACAGGTAATGATTCGATTCAAAATCCCTTCATTATTGGGCCGGTTGAGTAATGCAACGCAGCAGTCAACGCGCGTTTGTTGATTTGCTTCACTCAATTCGTGAGGTACCCACCTTTTAAGCTTTTTCACCTTCCCAATTTGCTTCAAGTGGATTAAAACCGTTTTATCACTAACACCGCAGCCTGCAGCTAACTCGGACGTGGTTTGCGATGGATCCGCTTCCACAATAGCCTTCAATTCTTCATTATCAACTTTGGTCTCCGGCCGTCCACGGGGCTTTTTCTGCAGGTCTAAATTTCCAGAACGAAAACGTTGGAACCAAAAACGCACTGTGTTTTCTTTTGCGGCACCGTCGCCATACACATCATTAATCCTTCGAGCCGTTTCTGCAGCACTGGTGCCACGGTGGAACTCGTACTCGTAAATAACGCGATATTTCAAGTTTTCCATTTTGTAAACTGAGTGACGCAAAGAAAAAAAAATTGAATTTGGAATTCCTAACCAAAGAGAAGATATTTGAGATCAAAGTTGCCAGTACGGCAAAACGCCAATTTCATATGTAAGGACCTAATATACATAGTACTCCCCTGTCTTATTTGTCCGAAGTCAGGTAGTTTACATAAAACAAAAAAATAAAGAAACATATTTTCGTGTCGAGCAATCATAAATATTAAAATTGCTACCAAAATACACATTTAAATTACACCAAAAAAGAACATTTAAATTAGAAAAATGTATTTTACAAAAGATCATTCACTGATTTGTAGACACAAAATAGTCACTCATAAATCCACAATTATGAATGAAATATTGGAACTATTGTTATATTTTTCGGCCGCTCTTTAGTGACCACGGAATACTCCAAAGGCGCTGGCGTTTCAATGCAACATATCTTAAATATTGAAATATTCTCCTGAATTCCTAAATGACGTCGGCCTGCTCACATTCCAGAGGAAGATTTTCCAAAACGAAGAAAAGAATCAACTACTCGAAGAAACCGATTTAAATTGCCCGGTGTGTTTGCCTCTTGGACCTTAATTAGTTCGGTAATACTCCGAGACCCAGGTACACTCAGCATAACACGTCTTCCAAAGAACACATTCCTAAAGACGCAGTTCGACTGAGGCAACACTGAACGACATGAGGCATACGATATGTTTCCTAGTGTTGCCTGTTCCTAAGTGTGCGACTATGTGCCACAAATTTTAACAATGTCGCATGCGGATTTCGACTCCCCGAGTCGCATGCGCTTTGTCGTCAATACGTGTAGCATGCGTCTTAAACAATTCCATTGAGGCAACGTCAGTTTGGTACATTATGTCTTTACAAACAATCGCGGTGGCTGCATATTTGATAATAGTTTTGAATCGTAGAAAAAAAAGAAAGCCACGGTGGTGGAGAACAGAATTATATGTTGGTAGTCAAGAAGCCCAGAATGATTTTTATAAGAAATTGGTTGCTGACTATGAAGCCTTATTTCGAAATTTCACACGAATGAACAGAGAAGATTTTGAGTACTTGCTTGAGAAAGTCTCACCTATTATAAAGAAATCTGATACCAACTTTCGTGAGGCAATACCACCTCGTGTGAGGATGTTAGTAACATTGAGATTGGCTACGGGTGATAGCTATCCATCACTTATGTATATGTTTCGGATACCTGAGCCAAGCGTTTATCGAATTATTCCAGAGGTATGCAGAGCTTTGATCGACGTTCTACATGATTTTGTCGAGGTAAATAAAAATATTATGTTAAAGATTTTATTTATTTATTATCATACAAAAATATATCAGTACAAGATTTCAAGGCAGAGAGTTACTAATTAGGAATTTAGAAAGTACTGGAAAAGCCAAAAAGTTTTCTGAGCGGTTGGGTGGCTGTTCACAGTCAGAAGATGCAGATGTCACAGAGGATAGAACAGTTCAACTATTACTTTCATAATTGTTTTAAAGAGGTGTGCTAGTCTCGGCATCATATTTGCCCATTGCTGTTTCAAATAATGTATTATTTATTATGTGCTTAACTATTGTTCGTGCTCTAGAACTTAAATTTCGCAGCTCATTAGTCACATGGTCTCCATATGTTGAGCAATCATCTCTTTGACACGCATTTTTTAGAATACTATATGCCTCCTCTTTACGATCCGAAGGAGATAAATATTGGAGAATTAAAACCCCAGACCAATCATGACTTTGAACACCATAAGAGACTATAAACTTCACCCTTATTAAATAATATCCCTTGTTAAATTTAATACACCATATTTATGTTTGCAACTATCATTTCTTTTATATATTTATACTATATGTATAATACATTTTTAAGGATATTAATATAATTTGTTTACTTTTGATTTGATAAGTTGAAAAATAACATGCAGTTTGGATTGTTTTCCGTTTTCGGCAACTGATTGCGAGAAAAGAAAAATTAAAATGCGTACTGATTAAAGAAAATAAGAGAGATAATGATCTAATCCCGTTCAAGAAAACCTGCCGCAATTAGACTATTATCTGTCTTATTTTACACAATGTGATATTGATAAATTTGTGGATAGTTGTTTAAAATTATAGAAAAATGGCAGGCAGAGTTTCTACAACGTTAATATATGTATTTCGTCATGCATACTCTCATATAATGAAGACGTGTCACTCTGCCTTCTGTCAGTCTTCCTTAGAAAGAATAATTTATGAAAGATTAAAACATATCTATACGAGCTGTATGGAAGATACGAAAAGTTTGGCAAAACCTAGAGAAACGTGACACTACCGAATGAATCGAGCTCTGAAGATTTTTTTTTTAATTTTTATCATATGTTATAATAGGTATGCATGACGAGGTGAATAGAGGTGACAGAAGCGCAGAAGGGAAAATGCGTATTTTGTTATTTTCTATAAAATAATATCAATACGATCATTGTGAAAATATAACAGATGGGGCAAATGCAGTAAAATGTATTCGTTTGTATAAATAGGAATATACTTGTACATATATTATGTTGTGGATTAAAATATGTGGAATTGATAAACATTTTTTTTATATATGTATATGTATTACATTTCAGCTGTCTCAGAACAGGTACTGAGCCTAGTCAGATGACTGATTTAAACCACTGTATTTGTAAAAACGTAAGCGAATACTTCAATCATCCTCATCGAGGGCTAACAACCCCGGTATGAGTCAAGGCCTCTGACATGAACACTCTATTGATCTCCATCTAGTGCAACCACCTTCTCACTTTCTCTTATCTCGAATCACTTTCTCTCAGGATATGGAAATCTACAGCCACTCCATTCAACCATCGCAATCTCGCCCATCCAACTCATATTCTTTCTTCATGGTCTTTATTGAATCATTTTTTTCATGGTTGCCATTCCCCATATGCTAGATATGTTCCAACCAGCACAGTCGAACTATCTTGATGGTTTGGATCACACTGCATACTGGTATACGAGTATTTCATATATAATAGATAGAAATTATATAATAAAATAGCGTCTCCTTCATGTATTTCTCACCCTGACTAAACCGTAGGTTTGATGGAATTTGTTTTTCTCGTAAACATTCATTGCCTTTTTATCAGAAAGGGTCCAGGTTTATAAAACATTAAATTATTTTATTACACTTTTGACGTATACAGTATACAGTATAACCTGGCGGATTTATTATCATATAACAATATCTTACTACCAACCAGAAATATGTTAAAGAGGTCTCATATGTTACCCAGAGTGGAACCTTTTTTTAAATACATTGTTTTCCAACGGGAATTAAACCCGTAACCCTTGGACTGAAGACAAGAGTCTTTCCAATCAGGTCACAAAAATTTAAGAGGCGTATGTCAGTGTTTTACGTAGCTTGAATTTAATTATCAACTAGAGTAGGCGAAACCAGTGAAATAGCATTCATCTGAGACAATTCATTTATTGAACTTTTGTGTCATATTATTGAAAGTATTTAAAATACTCAAGCAAACCGAAGCTGCGCACCATGTAAAATCCGTATGCACCAAGTGCAAATGTTTGACGAATATTTGCTGCGTTTAGTATTAGTTCCATTTAAATAAATTGATAACTTTGTTGTAACTATTGATTATTATCATTTAATATATTGTGTTATAAGGTTACATGTTAAATTTAATGTAATGAAATCAATAGTTATCAGGTAAACACATTACTTTTTTAAAGTTATCGAATAAAAAACAACTTAATATGCGGGGAAAAAATATCAAATACCTAATGTTGACTTAAAATATGTCGACGTCAATTTTGAATACAAACTTTTTCCCTTATCAATGCATGCACATCATACTTGATAATTACAACAAACCTGGAGAAAATATAACTAATAAAATCAAATAAGAATAACGGTTCTAAGATTCACTGAGAAAATTTAACAATGAACAAAAAAAATTATATTATTAATTTATATACTGTATTGCACTTTCGCGGGATGTGTATAATACATCCTAGCAATAATATTTCTATGTGGCAATCTCTATCAACAAACCAGAAAGATTTTAATGATACTCAAGTGAAAACTTCAATAGACTCATTTAAAAAAAACGCGTACTAGCGGGAATCGAACTCGTAACCCCCAAGTTGGAAGTTAGGCGTCTTACCAATAAGGACATGGAAGTCAAATGATGGTGGTAATATTATGCTAATACTAAGTGCTACTATCACAATAAATTCAAAAAGGCCTGCAAAGAAAACCAGTCCCACTGGAAACCAAACCCAGAATCAAAGATGTTGTTAACCAGTGGCACGACTCCCTGTCATATTATAAAAAAACTTATTTTTAATTCCACTCGTTTTATATATGATCTCTATATACACGATATGTTATTTCTAAAAAAATGTGTATTCGTGTCTAAACAACATAATGATAACGATCACCGTGGTCTAGTCGGTAAGACTACTGGAGGTTGCGGATTCGATTCGAGCTAGAATTCGATTATTTCTAAAAATATTGCAATTTGATTTTCAATCAATGTCGGTCTTAAATATTTTTGATTTGTTAGAAGAGATATGCTACATGACAATTAACCCACCAAATTGTATTGAGTACAATGAAAATGTAAAACAATATAATGAATAGTTCCTGAATAAGTTGAAGGATATATTTTTACAAAGAGCATCACAAAGGGAAATTTCAAAACGTATTTTTTTCCAATCTCCACAACCAAATATCCTCTTAACATTGTACTCCGGGGTGCCCAAATTAGCTCATCAAACAACCTCCGTTATCTGCACAAAGATTAAACGACATTATTCTCGCAGCTCCACACGCCCCTATCTCCTTCTCCAGCCCCACGCCCGGTACTCTGGGGGGGGGGGGGGGAATATTCAGATTCTCCTCCCCACGTCTGTTTCCCGCCTTCAGACAAGAATTGTCACGGAAGAAGTGTGAAAATAAACGGTACAATTTTAAATTACACGATCACAAACTTAAATTTTCTTGTCTGTGATACTTTTTTTCAGAATCGAAATGGTAGAAAAATTTATAAGTCTGACTAACTGACAAACTAAAAAATTCTACAAGCGTAAATGAATAATTTGAATAAAAAATATAATAAATTTTATCTAAAATATATGTGGTTGTACAATACAAAGAAAGCACAAAATACATTTACAGGAAAAACAGCGATTCATTCTCATCTCATCATCATCATCGATTCGTATAGCTATCAAGATGTACCAAAATGATGGTTCGCAACATTCTACAAGGACCAATATTATTTATGAAAGGACGTGAAAGTAGAAAATTATATAAACGCGATGGGAATGCGTGCATTGGGTGATGTGACGATTAAAAAACTAAATTATTAAAAGTGAATGTGAACTTAACACTGATGTGTTGGTGGGGTGAAAACCCCCATATTGAAGTGGTTTAGATATGTTGAAAGGATGAGTTACGAAAGACTGACTAAACAAATTTATAATATAAGTATAAGTGAGAGTCGTTGTAGAAAATGACCATAAGAATTATGGTTGAACCAAGTGAAAACAATTATGAAAAAAGGAAATGTAAGGAGCAAGGGGAAAAAGAGGCTATTCGAGAAATTATATGGATGTCAAGGAGGTAAAGTAAGTGTGTCACAATAAGAATGTTTGGCGCTCTGTCCTGCCTGTCTTACCCAACAGGAAAATTTATGTTTGTATACATTAGGTTTCATGAAAAAGGAAAATATTTAACCATATTTTCCAAACGATATCGAAAATGAAAAAAAAATTAAATATCCAATCCGTATTGCCTAACTGCATATTATTTTATTTTATTTTTTTAATAAAGTAATCTATAATACAAACATTTGTCAAATGCTATACCTATATACAAATTTATGTCTTAAGAACTAATGTAATTTATATATTATAACTACACGTGTGAACTAACTAAATAATAATTTCCTACATGTAAATTTTATTTTTAATAATCTTTATACTTAATTTCTTAGAAATAGCCAACGCCCACATACTTACTTATAACTAGATAACAATTCTTACAACTAATTATTTTAATGGCTTCATTAAATTTTAGTTCTGCATTGACTGTTCTGTGCATATAACTCAATTTTTACATATCCAAAACGGGAAAATTTAGTTGTTTTCTTAATTTTCAATACATTATGTTATAGAATATGTTGAAAAAAATTCTCTTACTTTTAAGAAATTTATCAGTCATGAAAAACAATCGGAAAATGTTTGCATTTGTCTATTCTAACGCTGACTAATTTATTGATATGTTTTGCCTATGTAATAAGTTATGTATGAAAGCTAAAAAAGATATCACAAACTTCGGAAAGGAAAAATCAAAATTAGTGAAAAATAAATATGGGTCATGCGAGTGGAATGAAAGGGCGCCGTGTCTTTGGCTAGCATGGTAATTACCACTCAGGTGTGATGGTTTTGATTCCCCGTGATTTTATTTTCTGGATTTTCCTATTGAATTTATTGTTGCTCTAGAGCTTAGAAGTTGCCTAATATAACTATTTGGATTGAAAGGTTTTATGAAATTCCTAGGTTCTTCTGGCTGAGATGGCAAGTGTATGGTATTTAAAAGACCTACATATGACATAAATATGTATGAATATGATGATAGCTAAGAAGATAAAATTAGTACACAAGAAAGAAAGTGATCTTATAGTAATTTTTGGTCACTAAATGGTGTTAGAAAAATAAATGAATTACTATTGAAGATTTAAAAAATGATTTTTGTTTTATTGTGTTGTGCAGAGAATTTTTAAAAGAAAGGATACTTCTAAATAGTTAACTGTTATATTTTCAAAAGTACGATCCGTTAGCCCCTCGCACGCGCATTTCTTCGCCAGCGCGAGCACATCGCATACATACATAATAGAGATGAAGGTTATGATAAAACCCAAATCAGTTATGTGTGTTGATAAACGAATGATCCAATGACTGTGACATGTTTTTAACAAATGTTTGGAATCTGACTACATCGCAATGTGACCCATGTAGCAGTGATGTGATAGTTTGTTTGGTTTATTGTATTGTATTATACTTTTGTCTTATAAATAATAACCTTGTATGCTTAATTCTGTGTAGAAACCTCTTCCATCAATCTACAATGATATTAATGAAGCCTATTATGGAAACCAGACTGGAATCCCTTTTAAAAAATCTGGGTTCGAACAGAAATCGATACCTCAACCCTTTTGTTGAAAGATAGTCGTCTGGAAGAAAGAAGTCTTACCAACTAGGTCATAGAGATCATCTTTTATACTAAAAAAGCGAGGATGAAGTGCGGAAGTCATCATGCAATTAACTTATAGATAATTTCGTGTGTATTGTTTTCACAATCATGTACTTACAACAAATTACATATTTGTGTAACGCATATATGGCATGATAACAGACATTGGGCCCTTTGTGTGATCTGAATGGGCATTGTATGGACTTACATGTGACTTTAACTTCTTACAAGAGTAAAATAAAGATGTTATTATCGGGTTAAATTAAATAAATTGTATGACTTTGCTTTTTCATTACATTGGGCTCGTCTTATTAAAAGTTCTATTTTTTTACAGTTTACATATAAATATTTATTTTTTGTATCAAAGCGTAGTTATATAATTTTTTTAAATAAATGAATTTTATATAAATTTGTAATTAATTTATTTAATATGTTCAAATATACCTATACACATATATTGTTATTTTTGCCTCTTTTAAATGTTTTTTCGGAGTTGATACCGTGTTGAATTAGCTTAAATTATAGATCACGTTTCGAAAACGTTTCAGCCTTCATCCTAGACAAAAGATGACAACTTTTTTTAAACGTTGATCATCATGTTAGCCAAGTCAATACGACATTAACCCCGAAAAACATTTTGAACATGATATTTTAATGTTAACGTTGAGTTCAAAAGAGTCCTTCTCCTCAATCTTAGACCTTTATAGCAATTTCCTCAATCTTAGACCTTAACTGGGAGACTGGTTATTTAATTTACATTTGAACGATTTTTTTATAATTAATTTATTTTTTGTTTTCGTTGAACTATACATTGGCAATTTTATGTTTCATACATATGTGTTCTGAATAGTGTTGATTTTCAAGGATGTTGACATTTTATCTTTTGCTTAGTAAATGTTGCTGTGATTAGTGAAAGGCAAATAAGTATGGCATAACTTATTGGTAAATAAGTAAACTAATTAGTGATTTTACTATCAGACAATTACATACAAAAAAATCAATATGTTTGAATTTTGGTACAGTTAGGGATTTTATAATCAAGACAATTAACGTGTTTGAATTTTGGTTCTTAAAAACCAGAAAAATATTACGTGTTTGAATTTTGGTTCTTAAAAACCAATCAAATGTATTATCATCAACATAAACTGGGATAAGCAGAGAGAACTAAGCGCCAAACTTTCACATCTCACCACACATATTTCTTACGAATTCTATTACTTCTTTCTTGTCCTTCTTTCAAAATATGATTCACTTGATCCAACCATACTTTCCTTGATCTTCCTCTACCAAGTCTTCCAATCATATTATCTTTAAAATGTTGCGTGTTAGAGATTTTTACTATTAACGATCTTTAAAAAACCATATAAGGCATATAATAAACTTATGTGGCAGTTTCTTGAAAGTAAATTTATCACATACCCTAAAGCAAAGGTTCAAATCCGGGACTGTCCCACCGTGCGTAGTGACAGCCCAGAGCCAATAACCGGCTGTTCCCCAAACAAGATTGAGAGGGTGCGAGCAGGACAGACGTATCGCTGCGACGTGCGCCAGAAGGAGACGCCAGGCCGATTGGGATTTGCGCGGGCTCCTATCCAATTATACGCTCGAGCTCCGCCATTGTGATTCTCTTGGCGCGAAAAAAGGCGTCGGCCGGGAAAAGTTCCGGTGGCGGCTTGACAAGTCGAGCACCGCGGCGCCCTCGCCGTGAGCATAACAGGGTTGCGACACTCTAATATCTACAACATTACTAATAAGCTTTTAATAGCCATGATCGTGTGGATTGCGCGAAACATTTTAATATTTAGTCGAAGATTTATTAGGCATTGTCATTAAACAAATTATTTACCTCATCAAAAATTTCAATAAAAGTATGCAATGAACAGTCCTCTGGAGTATATTTCATATTTATTCTCTGTCGTTAAACAGTAGGCCTTGCTGATACTTTGATTAAGCATAGATGACTTAGAGTGCACCTGAATGATGAAGACTTATCTTTTAGTGCCATAGAGTGACGTTGAGCCTCTCCAAAAGCATCTCCTGAAATAAAAAATCTTGTTTAACATCAATGCGAAGCAGATTCTCTTCCATTTCTATGTGTAAACCATCTCGTTCAACAGATTATGTGACATAAAGTTCTTTCAAAAAAGCTTAGGCTGACGAGCCTTTTGTAACTAAATTAACCTGTTAACTCTTTGGAGAATGAATCTAATTTTTAGCTAATATTCTTAAGTAACAACTATGAGAGAATTTTTATTGAGCCTTCAATTTCAAGAACTATTTTTCAGGCTAAAAGACCTTCGAGGTCTAATATAAACCTTTTACAGACTAACCGTAGTGTGCAGTATCTAGTATTGGCTCATTTTTTATAAAGGTTTCATCATTACAGCTAATACCATCAGCCAAGAATGTCAGCGAAGATGAAGCCCTTTAAGTATATTCCATAATACATAAAGAACTGGTCTTGTTTGTTTTTTGCACAGACCCATTCTTTTGTTTCGTGCTGAAAATAAAATATTATTTGATCTTCCTTCGTAATTCTTTGGTCTTCATGAAGGGCGGAAAGACGAAGATTTCCTATTTTATTCCAAACAATAAAAGAATACCATCATAGTGTTTCCTATTTTTTAAATATATCTGTGGAAAAATACTTTCGTTGTTTTGGAAAGACCTGTAGAACTATTATGTCAATGATTTCTACTAACCAGAAAAATATTAGACGACTTAATGGGAAAATCAAACTGGCACGTTTGTTTAGGTTTCATCGGAATAATATCTCTGAACTTTTAAGCCATTCCAACTATAACACGGAAGTTACCATTCACAAATGTATAAGTATACATTCAAATAATAAGGTCAACCAACTTTTTATTTGGGGGCTGCAATAAGGAACAGTGATCAATTAAAAGTTTAAAATTAAAAAATAGTGCAAAATACAGTAGACTGCGTCTACTCGTTAATAAAAAGTAAGAATCTCCAAGCACATTCAGCAAATAAGTCGTATTTATTGTACAATGTGTGCAGAGGCTGCAAACATCTGGTGTCTTCGCGGCTGGGCTCGGCCTTTATTTATGGGGTGTATCTCGGCCGGGGAGATGTTATGAGATGAGCCCAAGCCTTTTCATAGCTTCTCTCTTAAATGTATTTTCTGCTATTTATCTTGAGATATACGAGTATATGTGATTTTGGAATGTAAATATATATGTACATAATATGTTGCTATCACTAAACCTATATTTATTTATAAATTACTTAAGATAAGGTTTAAAGTATCTAAAAAAGGGATTTTTATGAATACGAGTAAACAAATTGTTAAAGAAGTCAAAGACATATTGTCAAGGAGATTTGCATTTTTATAAATAAATTTGCACACAATATGATGACTTTTGAGAAAAGTAGCGTTAAAATTATACCCACCAAGTAAATAGCCTTCATAAGAATATAGTCAATATTCTCTTTTCTCTCCCTTCACACATACACATTATTATAAATTATGCTTTCATAAATACAGAAACAAATATGAGTCAAATACTTTTAAAATCTATTATTTATCTCGAAAAATATTAACATTTTTTTAACAATTGGGTCAACCCTGTTTTCAGGATGAAATTGGCAATTTTCTAATTCGAATAATACACATCCGCCACGATTGCGAACTGTCAAGATTCTTCGCTTCCGCAAGCACTTCATAAGCGTCGCCTTGGGTAGCTCAAGCAGATTTAATAAACAGCATCTCTCACGGTACCAACACTATTTACCTACATATATGTAAGTTAACATGATAAAATTTATAGCAGTTGTCAAAACATTGATAAATTTTAAAAAAAACAAGAATGTTTTATACCATCACTGTTAAAGTCAAAATCATAATAATAAAATTCCATATAATAAATAAAATTTATGTTAAAAAACATATTTTTAAACGACTAAAAGTTAGCCTTTATAAACCGCTAAAAAATCAGAGTTTAAATCAATCAGTGTAATAAAACGGTAGTCAAAAGAAATAATAATTCTGAGAAGACGATGTACTCGTACATCTAGTTTAGTTGCTAAGATGCGTATCTTATAGCCCCGGGGGTGTTGGGTTCGATTCGTGTTGGAACCCATCTTTTTTTGTAAAATGATTCGACACTGGTTTTCACTTTAAGCCTCATTAGCATCTTCTAGTTGATTGTAAGAAATCACCAATAGCAATAAGATTCTCATGCTGCACTGTATACAACAAAAGTGTGATACAATACAATAAAATTTCATTTCAAAATTACAAGGATACAGTGTTTAACTTAAACATATTTATAGTTGATATTAGAGAAGCAATTGTGGGCATCAATCACATATTATCAATGTAATATATTGATGATCACAGCAAAAGATGTCTGTGGCACTGTAAATGTATTGAATGTTGAAAAGGGAATGCATGATGAGATAAGGACGTTAAGGACTGTGTGAAAGAGAAAAATAGAGATTTTTTATCGAAACAAGAACAGGAAATAGTAATTGAACAATGAAAAGAAAGAGAGAGTACAATAAATGGAAGATTTTTTTGAGGAAAGAAAAGGAAATTTAGAAATGAAAAAAGCATAAATATGAATTATAAATGTAGGGGTAAATTACAAAATATTTTTGAAGCAAGTAAGTCAAGGAAAAATATACAAGGGTAATACAAGTGGAATCAAAGATAAGAATGGAAGAGTTTTGTCAGAAGAACGGGTTCGTTCGAGATAAATTATTATTTTGAAAAACTGTACGAGAGTGACGATAGAAATGGAAACAACGGTGGGCATGGTACCGTTGGAAATGACGAACGTTTGGAAAATGTGAAAAAAATGAAAATGCGTGCACTGAGAAAAATATGGTATATGAGATGGCAAAATATGACAGAATACGGAACGAAGTAATTAGGGATGAGTATTAACTTACGATTGATAATGTGTTGAGTAAGATTAAAAATAGCACTCTGGGATGGTTTTAACATGTAGAACAAGGGAATGAAGAAAGCTGAGGAACTATTAATGTTCTCATCTCTTTTAGTGACATGTCCGAAGTATAACAGTATTCCTGCATGTCACTAATAGCCATTGTTTGACCTGTAGACTCTGGGTGGACATTTTGATGCGTCTTTCAGTCCATCTTATTAAATATACAAAAAGCATAATCTTACATTTTTATTTTTTCATTTTTTATCCCTGTTTAAGAAGAGGCAGTCGATATCATACTAGTTTTAAATATTGCAACCAAAAATATAAAAATAAATAAGAAATTCAACCAACAAAATTCACCAGCACGCAACAAAAATCAAAACTTATTTTTTTAAATACCTACATCATCAGATAATTACAATTATTTATATTGCTTGAAATTGTTTTCCTCTGTACCAATAGTAGTATCATGCAATAAATAACATGAAGGGTGGGGGAAAAAGAATGGGTAGGAAACCCCATCACATAATGTGATATGATGTGGCAAATTGAATCACAATCGTCAGGGGAATCAACGCAACGCTTAGCGTACCGAGATATTCTACGTCAATCTGTGAAGGAATCTGGTAAATTACTTTAGAATAAATCACCTTTCTGTTGATTTTAAAAAACTAGTTTAAGGTATTAAGTTTTTAATATTTAACAATAAAATGAAATTTCACATACGTTTGAAATTTTCGTGGTCGTTTTCTACTAGTTTAAAATGTTTTTCGTGTTGGGTTAGTTTCAATGATGGCCGACGTTTCGAAGGCATTACAGATTTCAACCCCAAGATGATGTCAAAAAATATTACCGAATATGGTAAGCACACAGCAAGCACCCACCTAAGCACTTTTTTTTACAAAGCCTTGAAGATGATGGCTGCAACGTCTTCGACACATCAGCCATTATTGAAACCATCACGGCGATCACTTCGGAAAACATTTCTAACTAGTTAAGTATATTCTCATTTAAAATACTGGTTTTACAGATTTTTTCTTACACGTCAAGGCAAAATATATTTAAAATGTGGTTTATAGTATGATTGTCCCATATGTTAACATGTTGTGTTATATGGACGAAGCCTTCAGGTAACTAAATGGAACGAGTTGAAGTGTTTGTAGACGTTTGATTTTAAACAATTAGAAAT
>CATKWJ010000669.1:0-30059 GCA_949825065.1 Odontocerum albicorne | reverse complement strand
TATATATATATATATATATATATATATATATATATATATATATATATATATATATATATATATGATATATATATATATATATATATATATATATATATATATATATATATATATATATATATATATATATATATATATATATATATATATATATATATATATATATATATATATATATATATATATATATATATATATATATATATATATATATATATATATATATATATATATATATATATATATATATATATATATATATATATATATATCTTTATCTTTATCTTTATCTGCCCTTTTTCTACCCATTGCTGAGTGAGGGCACCCCTATGACTTCACTTTTGGACTTCACATCTATTCACCGGTTGTCTTAGTGAAAGCCGCCAGGTTTTGTCATATAAGGGTAGTGGCTACCTCCGTTTTCTGTCTGCCGTACAGCTTTGGAGGACACCTAGTGATTTTGTCTCAGCATGAAATGCTTCGATTTTAACCATATTGGTACACTTGGTGTGGTATTAAAATGCTGGAATGAAGGAATTATTAGTACATACATTAGTAGCCTCAGTAGTTGAGAGCATAGATATTATTTTAAAGTAGTAATTTATTTTCGAATGAATTAGCATAAAAGTTTGTGAATACGTCGGGTTCAGAAAGTGTATGCGTGTCATCTTCAATCAATATTCTTCCTAAGTGAAACTGTCCTAAGTGAAAGTTCAATGTTTAAGTGTTTCATGTGACAGGTTAGGTTAGGTTTTTCGTAGCATCTAAACGTCGTTGTATTTTTGGCGGTTATTCCCCTTCCTTCGAAAGAGACGTGATAACCACGGGATTTTATTTTTTAACATAGCAAAATTTAATGAAACAAAACGTTTTTTATCGCACTAAAAATGGCGTTTTTTATCGCAATAAAATTTACAGCACTAAAAATGGAGTAATTGAATTCTAATATAGTAGTAGTGTTGCCTGAGCATATAGCGAGCGGGGCAAGCGTGATATTTGATTTTCTCTTACTTTTTCAGTCCGGAAACTTTTGAACCATTGTGTCAATTTGGGAGTAGAATAATATAGTTCTTTAAAACCAAAATGTATTATACACTACTGAAGAGAAGTGGACATTTTCCTTGTCCCCTATCCTTCCTGATAAGTCTTAATTAATATGTATCAATTTTCTCTTGTGCATGGGAAGAATTGAGTAGTTTTTGCAAGTCTTCATTTTATCTCTGATTTTATAATAATGCTATTTCTTCAATAATTGTATCTATTTTCAGGTATAAAACAAAGAACTTAAACTACCTCCTTGTCCTTGTCCTTGCCCTTGTCCTTGCCCTTGTCCTCGTGCTTGTCCTTATCCTTGCCCTTGTCGCATCTGTGTAGCTATTATAATTATTTTATTGTAGTTTGGGGAAGTTTTCCGGCTACTCATACTTCTTTGCCATTTCACCATTTCCTTATCTTAGCGGGCAGAAAGACTCTTATGCATGCACCTCTTTTTCTATTAATGACACGACGGATAGGATAACACAGAAGTGTGGTTATTCATTTTATTTGACCATCATATTATTTTCATTGTTTGTTGTTACGCCTTTATTGACATGTTTTTAGGCAAGTGTACGCATTTTTACTTCATTTAACACTAATATTTTTATGTTTAATTTATAAAAATGGTATATCCTTACTCAATTAATACAGGCTTAACTTAGCTTACCCGACCGGTCAATACATGCCCATCAGTGACATACTTGCGCTTAATAAATGACAATTTCTAAGATTATATAAATTTCCCAGTCCGAGAGTACGGGACGGTGGTAATGGTAACGGTGGCGAGAAAGGAGGAGGCACTTCCAGGCGCTGATCGAATCAGCAGCCGCTCCGAGGAAGTTGATCAGGCGAGGCGACGTGAAAAGAGGCTTCGGAGAAATTGAATGATTCGCTTCACTGTGATTGTTCATTTCCATCCACATCCGCCAGCAGCTCTGCTCTCTACTTCCGCTTTAGAATCGTCCTGCCCCCGCCACCACTCCTTCCGAACGCTCGGGCTGGTGTCGTGCCTTGCAGAGACCGCGCTCCGTATCTTTATCCGTCCAATCTGTGCATGAGTAAATTACAACCATCCGCATTAATGCGAGAAAACACCTTTCATCAAGCGAGGTTACCTCTCATTTTTATGAGATAACATTTAACGAACTTTACACGTGGAGCCCCTAAAACCCACCAAAAAACCTGCAATTCTACTATGTCGTGAATAACAATAATACATTTTTATATATCACAATAAAAAAATATAGATTTCGAATGAACAAATTCCTTTTTTTCGTTACATATGACACCTTAAAAATATAACTTAATCTCTAATCGAGTGTGGATTAATCACATCAGTCATCCGTCAGCCTCTAGCGGGCAGTGTCAGTGTGGGTGCTTTCGGAAGCTGCGGAGTGCAGCGCGGAGTCGCCGAGCCGTCGGCCGGCAGGTCGAGTGGCTCCGAGCAACGGTGGATATCATCCAAATAATGCGCTATCCACGCGGAAAAATCGATACTCGGGGGAACTCAGTGTGGCTATAAATAGGGCGCATCATATCCGCTCCAGTGTGCGCGGGGCGCGTGCAGCCCCAGTACGGGTACGTTATCAGCCTCGCCTCTCTCGCTCCTGCCGCGAGAGCCCGGACTGGACTCCCGTATCGCGCCGGATCAGCTGACTTCACACACTACCGCACGCCCCGTAAATATGTCAATTCCTCAGCCGTCAATCATATTCCCGAGAAGTATAATAATACAATAATTTCTTCGAATAAAGTAATAGTAACTATGTCAGTTCTCAAGTGCATTAAATAAATGATTTTCTTCTGAGCACCATCGGTTGGCATGGAAGTAACTGAACGCGTAACCTATACTATATTAAATATGAGACGAGACGCTTAGATCGGATTCTTAGATCCAACACAAAGATTTGTATTCGTTTATTTTTAATTGGAACCCTAAACAAAATACCTACTGCCCAAACATAAAGGATTATAAAATAATAAACGTGCACGAAAACATTACGAACAACTATTTTTATTTTTATTGTAAATATTGCGTACACTGGAAGTAATATAAGGCGTGTCGAAGTATGAATAAGAAGCGTTATTACTAAGGAGGGGGGGGGGGGATAAGTAGGGTAAAATAGATCACGTTGAGGTGATTTGGAGGCATCGAACATCTAGGAACGAATTAAACAAGTTTATAATGAAAGACCGAGAAAATTATGGTTGGATCAATTGCATGAAACTCTAAAAGATAGAAAAAGGGTCAAAAGATACGAGAAATAGAAATAACTGTAAGAGAAAATGTATGAATGTGGAGAAAGCAAAAGAAGTGTCCTGTGATAAGGAAGTTAGGTTCTGTATCCCGTCTGTATACCCCGACGATTACATTGTATGGATGGTATATACAATACAATATTTACGAGTATGTATTGTGTAAATAATACTAAAACTTGAATTCAAAAGAAGATTCATTCATGTCAAAAAGGACTTTTACTTCTCAGCAGTATAAATGATCGTCATTAAAATTGCTGGCTGCATTAAGGTATAACAAGTTTAGTAATACATGAGACTTTCCTAGTATAAATCACAACCCGAATGGAATGGCTACCGCTACGTGGTAACCGCAGGGTCGAGGTCGAGATGAGAGATATAGAATTATAATTAAAGTCTCAATTGCAACAAAGTTGAGCATGAAACTTTCAATACTCACGAACACGTTATTGGTGATTGGTGATATGGCCAATTGTGGCAGGACAGAACAATCGTAATGAACGCATTCGAGTCATGAACAGATCAAAGTCTGTTTATGGCTCGAATGCGTACAGTACTGAATGCGTTGCTAAAATCCAATAGACATCCCAATGTCAGCTGTTTAAAGCTCAATCCACGTCTCACATACTCGTATGTTAATCTTGATCAGTGCAGTTGTGGTATTATGTTATGCCCCGGACGGAATCGTGGCTGCGATGGGTTAAACCATTCAAATTGATTTAGGTGGGAGTCAGTTTGTGTATATATTTTTTTCTCAATATTTGAAGATGATGTACTCGTATGTTCGGCAGGATACTCGTAGATATGTTATGGATCTCTGTCTCTAGTGTTTACGTTATATGACATGGATAAGGAATGGGTCTCTAGTATTTACGTTATATGACATGGATAAGGAATGGGTCTCTAGTGTTTACGTTATATGACATGGATAAGGAATGGGTCTCTAGTGTTTACGTTATATGACATGGATAAGGAATGGGTCTCTAGTGTTTACGTTATATGACATGGATAAGGAATCGGAATAATTAGAATGTTGTGAAAAAGAAATTAAAGAAATAAATAAAACACTTATCTTATATGTGTTGTGTTCACCACTGGTTTATTTTGAGTTTACAACCGGTTTCGTACACCTCCTTCCGTCTTCATCGTCAGGTGAAGATTAACTAGATTGTTCACAATATACTCGTATTTCCTCTGCAAGTGTACATATTATGAGAAGAATGAGGTAAGGGGAGAGAAGGGGGGAGAGTTGTGGTTCAATGGTAAATGGGGCGGGGAAAAAATAATCTTACGGCAGACCAGGGTATGTTTATTCAAGGGGGGGGGGGGGGGTGGCGGCTTTTAAAAGGGAAACATATTTAGCAGAGTGCTATTATTAAAATTGGTTTGATTGTTTATAATATCTAGACTTCCTTTTATACTTTTTGTAATCTCGATAATTGCCAAATTGTCAAGCTGCAGCCCCCCTCAGCTTATGTGTAGAATCCGCAAACCACGATTGATATCGAAGAAATGTTATTTTCAATTAGGTGGTTAGCGAACTCGGGAAAAATATTGTTATTGAGGCATCTTGAATGTTCCTTCATTCGTTTTTCGATTTTTTTTTTGTTTTGCATATGTTATGGAAAAAAACGAACAATCATTACATTCTAACATAATTTGTAAACTCCGGATCGAGTTAGTTTACTTTTGGGGTCTTAACTTTAAGTTCAAGTCTTGAACTCTAAATAAACCAGTGGTGGACACAACACATAAAATAAGTGTATTATTTCTTTTTTACATAAAACATGGCCCCGCAAAGTGAAACTAAAGTAATTTCGAAGATTCAATAAATAATTAGAATCTTCTTCCACACGCTAGGAAAGCGGCTAACATAGTAGACAAAGCTTGTGGCTCGAATGCGTTCATTGCGATTCTCTGAAATGGTCATTGTTTTGAAATCGGGGTAATTAGAAGGAAGACAATTATACCAAGAGCGTACGAGTATATCCTAATGGACTGATCTCTCTGTTGGCGTTTCCCAAGATATAATTTGCTCTTTACTCCTTGTTTCTATATGCATCGACCCAATAACGTCATCTCTTAAGTGTTCTTATCATCTGTATGCGGATTACCTGCAGATATATATTAAATTTGATCCAAGTTGCTTTCACTCGGTATCGAATGATCTAAATGTGGACATTCTACCGATCTCCGAGTGAACCGAGGAGCAGGGACTTACTCCCTCCATATTACTCTATCGCTTTATTATACAATGACATAAAACATAAACATCATACCGTTACATTAACATAAATGAGGTTATCCGAAAGATCTTCTTCAGCCTTTATTCCCTTAAAGTGTTGCGAAGATTCCTACCTACTAAAACCAACATATTACACGCGCAATATCTGCTCTTTCCGATTTCGGACGTCTGTTATTTGGATATTACAGAGAAACAGCTGAACAAATTACGACGTCTTCAAAATGTTTGTCTAAGATTTGTTTTTAACCTAATAAAGCCCGATCATATCATTTCATACCAGAAAGCACGGAACTGGTTGAACGCTAGAAATAGATGCCAAATTCACATCTGGAGACCTGAACTAGGGTCCTGCTGCCCCGTAGGTCATACTCACAGCTGCGCTACAACCTTAGTAGCCATACGTTACTCGTAGGGGGGAAGCACATTCCCGTCCTCCGACAGTCTGCGTAGGTGAAGAGCACATCCCCGTCCTCCGGCAGTCTGCGTAGGTGAAAAGCACATCCCAGTCCTCTGGCAGTCTGCGTAGGTGAGGACCACACTCCCGTCCTCCGGCAGTCTGCATAGGTGAGGAGCACATCCCCGTCCTCCAGTAGTCGGCGTAGGTGGGGAGCACATCCCCGTCTTCCGGCAGTCGGCGTAGGTGAGGAACACGTCCCCGTCCCCGTCCCCGTCCTCCGGCAGTCGGCGAATTAATGTCAATATGTTTAATCAGTTCTTTTCTTCTCTTTCAGATTATACTTGTCCCCCACTCACATTTTTCTTCTCTTTCAGATTATACTTGTCCCCCACTCACATTTTTCTTCTCTTTCAGATTATACTTGTCCCCCACTCACATTTTTCTTCTCTTTCAGATTATACTTGTCCCCCACTCACATTTTTCTTCTCTTTCAGATTATACTTGTCCCCCACTCACATTTTGTTTTGAACGTAATATGATTCGAAAGAAACAAAGTAGATTCAGTTTTTATGTATTCAATTACGGCGTAGAGGAAAATGTTAGTTTTGAAAAAGATTTGATCGGTATTTCATAATTAGTCCGGATACATAGATAAAGTGGGGGATGCACCATCGGCAGGGGTTGGAGGGGTGAGTGGAGGGAGAGGGTCCAGGGTAGCACCATGGCGGCCACCGGGGATGGCAACAGAACGACGCCTATCTACTCTATTGGAGGCGACTTCATGGTCCAGTGGTAAGTTTTAGTGTTTATCTTACTAAATGTCTTCAATAAAGTTGAGAAATTTAAAAGCCTGCAATCGTAAGGTGGCTAGTGAACAAAACCCTCATCAAAAGAAGGATCATCAGATGTTTTGCAATATCTATTGTATTTGTGCCAGACATAAATCGTTTATCAGTTTAGAAAAATATGACCCAGTTTTTCAGTTTAGAATAACAGGACCTTGTTTATCAGTTTATAATAACGTGACGTAATGAATCAGTTTATAATAATGTGACGCAGTTAATCACTTTCGACTAGCATGATCCAGTTTATCAGTTAAAAATATAATGACATGACCCAGTTTCTCAGGTTGGAATAACGTAACGCAGTTTATCAGTTTATAAAACAATACCCAGTTTATCTGTTTAATATAACATGACCCAATCAAAGAATTAAGAATAACATTAACCAGTTTGTCAGTTTATAATAATATGACCCAGTTAAAGAGTTAAGAATAACATTAACTATTGTAATTTATTTTTATCAAACACTGTTTATTCCACTTTTTTGTGACGGTATAACCCTACCGGTTTCAAGGCTTTCACCTCATGTTCAGGGGAGCGCAAACAAGACTAAATGCTGTTCGAACTGGTACCGATATACACGCTTCAACGGTTGGAGGCTGGGGGGTGAGGAAGGCACGGGACTATTTCGGCCAAGAGCGGAGAGATTTTGGGGAAATAACTGTTCAACAGATGTTCCGATCGGTGTACTGACTTACAAATTTCTAGGGCCTCTAATCTGCCCAATTTATTTCCGTTATCACTGATATGTAAGAATTTGGCATCATCGATAGAAAAAGTATGATTCTCACGGTGACAATGATTAGCCATTTCAGAATAAATTAGAGGATTTGTTAAGGCGGATTTGTGTTCACGAAATCTCTTTTCAAAAGATCTTCCTGTCTTTCCTATATAGAAATTATCACAGTCAGCACATAAAAGTTTATACACACCACTGTTGCTAAGTATTCCATTTTTGCCTTTCCCATTAAATAAGAGTTTCCGGAGATTAAAATTAGCGTAAAAAGCTGGCTTTATGTGACTTGGAATATTTTTGGTTATTTCATATGATATGTTTTTTTATAAATAGGACTTTGCTCCATTTATAGGTATGCTTATAGGTGTCGTTAAATATATAATCTTTTATAAGTTTCTTTTTTGTTTTGTTTTTTAAAAGTGAATCAATGAGGCTTCCAGGATAGCCATTATTTGTAGCAATTTTTTTGATGGTTATTAATTCCTTTTTAAAATTGTCGTCGGTTAATGGGACACTGAGCAATCTATGAAGCATACAGTTAAAGGCGGCAAATTTATGATTATTAGGATGGTTGGAAGTTGCTGGAATTATAGAGTCTGATTAAGTGTTTTTCCTATATATATCAAAGTCAAATGTGCCTTTTTTCCGAGATAATGTTTCCGAGATAACATCTTCACTCTCCACTCTTAGCCGAAATAGTCCCGTGCCTTCCTCACCCCCCAGCCTCCAACCGTTGAAGCGTGATTATCGGTACCAGTTCGAACAGCATTTAGTCTTGTTTGCGCTCCCCTGAAGATGAGGTGAAAGCCTTGAAACCGGTAGGGTTATACCGTCACAAAAAAGTGGAATAAACAGTGTATGATAAAAATAAATTACAATGTCTTTTAACCTCCACAACGTTAATGCCTTAACTATAAACAACATAACATAAACTAGTTTATCAGTTAAAAATAACATGACTCGGTGTATCAGTTTAGAATAACATGACCCAGTTTATAAGTTAACAATATTTCCATTTCGACATTTGAGAATCACATGAACCAGTCAAGTAGTTTAGAATAATATAAACCAGTTTAGAATATAATTACTCAGTTTATCAGTTTAGAATAACATAACCCAATTTATCAGTTTAAAATAGCATGATATCATTTAGAATAACATGACCCAGTTTATCAGTTGAAAATGATATGACCCAGTTTATCAGTTTAGAATAACATGACCCAGTAAAGCAGTTTAAAATAACTTGACCCGTTTATCACTTTATAATTACATGAACGGGTTGATCAGTTTAGAACAGGGGTCTCCAAACGACGGCTCGCGGGCCAGAACCGGCCCGCGAGCACCACCAATCCGGCCACCACCAATTCAAAACTACAGTATGTTGGCACGATGAGCTGGCTAGGTCTCGGCCCTCGGGACTTAGTGGAGGAGCTGACTCCTGATGTGGCCCTTGGGCTAAATAGTTTGGAGACCGCTGCTTTAGAATAACATGACTCAGTTTGTCAGTTTAAAATAACGTGACCCGTGACATCATTTCCGAGAGCTTTGTCTCTTTAGCTACGAACACATGAGGGGTAGGCAATACATTAGCGGAATGAAGGGGTTAAGACGGCAGTACGCACTCATACGGTAGTTGGACTCGTTATTACAATAGTACTCACCAAGTATATTACAATAGTACTCACCAAGTATATTACAATAGTACTCACCAAGTATATTACAATAGTACTCACCAAGTATATTACAATAGTACTCACCAAGTATATTACAATAGTACTCACCAAGTATATTACAATAGTACTCACCAAGTATATTACAATAGTACTCACCAAGTATATTACAATAGTACTCACCAAGTATATTACAATAGTACTCACCAAGTATATTACAATAGTACTCACCAAGTATATTACAATAGTACTCACCAAGTATATTACAATAGTACTCACCAAGTATATTACAATAGTACTCACCAAGTATATTACAATAGTACTCACCAAGTATATTACAATAGTACTCACCAAGTATATTACAATAGTACTCACCAAGTATATTACAATAGTACTCACCAAGTATATTACAATAGTACTCACCAAGTATATTACAATAGTACTCACCAAGTATATTCACCAAGTTTAGTCTAATTTTGAGAGGATTTTTTGAGATATACGTCAGAGGAATATTTCAAACCTTAATAACGTCAAAATTAGACTAAATCTTGGTAAATGTATTAATTCCTTTCATTTTATTTAACATTTTTATTGCAAATACAATCTGGCGGATTATTGCCAGGCGGCAATCTCTTTCAACAAACCAGACAAAAGTGAAAAATGCAAGTTACATGGTCGCAAAAACATTCAAATGACTATCCATCCCCACGAAATCCATGAACACATACATACTCGTATGCCCACAAATCTCGCAAAGACGGAAAGTCATCCGAGCATTCAATTTCATACGAAGTGAGATATAATCAATAATAATCAAAGGAAAAGAAGGGGTGAGATGGTGACGAGGAAAGGAAAAAAATCAAGAATACGTTATATTACTGCCTAGAAATTAATAGATTTTCAGTCACTTCTTAAAGCATACCGAGGTCGGAGCGAGTCTAACATTGGCTTGTAACCGATTCCAGAGTCTCACCGCGCGGACAGTAAAGGACAGAAAGGCCAAAAGACAATCTCTTTTTGAGCGTAGCTCTAGTCCATGGTCGGAAAGACGCTGAAAGTTTTCGGCGAGATAAGAGGAGGTCGCGAGACAGCTAAGGATATTATACAATAGAGACATTATGTAAATTTTGCGTATATTTCTAACGTCCAACTAGTTCAATGTGTTCTGGTATGAAGTGATATGATCTGTAATTTGTTCAGCTATTCCTCTGTAACATCCGAGTAACGGACGTCCGCATAGTTCAGAATCGGAAAGTGCAGAGATCGCACGAGTAAAATTTTGGTTTTAGTAGGCCGGAATCTTCGCAACACTTTGAGGGAATGAAGGCTGAAGAAGATCCTTCGGCTTACCTCATTTATTTGATCTCGCCATGAGATAATGTTATCCATTACCACTCCTGGGTTTTAAACAGTTCGATGTAATGTTATGATAGAGCCATCAAGTAATATTAGAAGAAATAAGTCAGTGTTGAATTTACTGAGAAGCTGAGGACTGCCAATGAGGATCGCTCGAGATATCGTAGGATTAATGAGTAAGCCAGGCTCCCCAGTCCACTTGGAGAACGATTTTGGTCCGCATTCAGATCGTTCAATGCCCTGTGAAAGCGATTTGGATCGAAATGCTCGCAGAGAGGTCAGTCCGTTCAGATATACTCGTACGCTTATACTCTTAGTATTGTTATACTCGTACAAGATTGTTGTCTTCCTTTTATAAAGCTCGAAAACCAAACATTGTCCGATTCAAAGAATCGTAATGAACGCGTTCGAGTCATAAGCGGTACTATAGTGAGTAATATAATCGAAACATGCGCATGCGTATGCGCACTACCAACCTAATCCCTTCACTCCGCGAATTTATTGACCTCACCTCGTACGATATGTTCAAATAATTCATTTGTAAGAAATAGTATTTTTAAAACCAAATAATGGGACTAAACTCACTGGTAAAATGTAAAATTTAAAATCTTTTTTACATTATTTATAAACATAATGTTGAGAAAATAGAACTTGGAAATCCCAAAATACCATTAAAACATTGAAAATGGTGGAACGTGCGGAAAATATAATATTGTTATGTTCAAATTGTAGAAACTTGATAACATGATCTTATGTTATAATATTTTCAGGTGTGCCAAATTCTTATCACCCTTTTTACAATAATATGCTCGTAATTACCTTAAATCATATTCAACTCGTCCCAACGTTCAATCTTCGAATCTTTCATTTCAGCAGTACTATAATGTTCAAATTATATTCATTTCTTTGCTTCAAATTATATAATATTAATCAATTTTCAATCAATATTATCGCTTAAAATTAAGCGATATTTTTTTTATCTGAATTAACAAATCCGAACGGCGCGGCGCGGCGATTGCTTCCATCGAATTATTTGATTTCGCGTCGCTCGGGTGGTGGATTCCAGCTAAGAAATGAGCCCGCACGATTATGTTACGACCGGTTTTTGCGTTGCATTGATTCAACGATGAAATCTTCCTGAAATGTATCTGATTCATGCACGTGTTTACTAATAGTAAACGACTATTTTACATATCTTTATGTTACGTGACTTTTTGAACTGGGCCGACTCTCGAACCACACGAATTAGGATAATTTAAGGTTCTTTTAAATAATGCCTAAATTTAGAAATACAAAAGTATAATTTTTTACCCTTAATTGTTTCGCTAAATAAATAATAAAAGAATGTAACGCATCAAAACACTAATTAGCGCGCGCTTCAGACTGTAAAGTAACAACGGCCGACGAAACACTAATTAGCGCGCGCTTCAGACTGTAAAGTAACAACTGCCGACAAAACACTAATTAGCGCGCGCTTCAGACTGTAAAGTAACAACTGCCGACGAAACACTAATTAGCGCGCGCTTCAGACTGTAAAGTAACAACTGCCGACGAAACACTAATTAGCGCGCGCTTCAGACTGTAAAGTAACAACTGCCGACGAAACACTAATTAGCGCGCGCTTCAGACTGTAAAGTAACAACTGCCGACGAAACACTCATTAGCGCGCGCTTCAGACTGTAAAGTAACTGCCGACGAAATTCAACTTGAAAACCGAAATACTTGTTAGTACGAGTATGTTATATAAGCTAACGGTATCAGTAACACGAGTACTCGTAGTTTATACGTTTTCGTTCAAATTTAAATGTTTATACTGAAATTATATCATAACAAATACTGCGGTTACCAAATTAACAAATACTTCTTCTTCTTCCTCTTGGTCTAGGTCGTATGACCTGTTTGTGACGGTGGGCTGTCCTAGGATTATGACGTCTACCTGTCCTTCCATCTTTTCGACGGCCTTCCTGGTAATCTCCTGCTGCTAGAGTTTTCAGTCTTAGCAATTTTCGCAAGTCTCGTATCCTCCATGCGGTCTACATGATCCCTCCAGAAGCGCCTTCTGCTTCTTCCCCCCCTCACTATGTCTTCAACACCACAGACTTTATCGATTCTGATCCGATCTCTAAGAGTTCTGCCTGCGATGGAGCGTAGGGTTCTCATCTCCGCCACTCTGAGAGGGATTTTGTCCTGTCGGTATCGGCTCTCACTTCTATCCCATACGTCATAATGGGGTAGATGCGTGTCTTATATATCCCTGACCTTACTTTCGGTTAGCATGTGTTTGTTTCTCCACATATGATAGTGGCCCCGCAGGCAGCCAGCCAAAGCTGTTGCTTTATTAGTTTGTGCTCGTACTTTACTATGTAGGTAACTGTTGCTGGAGATCTCTACACCTAGGTAAGTGAATTGCATGATTTGCTCGATGAGTACGTTATCGATGATCAGTTTGCATCTGAGTGGCTCTTTTGATATTGTTAAGCACTTGTTTTATTGACAGAAATCATCATATTGTATTTCTTAGAAGCAAGTTGAAATTTGTCTGAAGATCATCTTCGTTTTCTACCAATATTCCGGCGTCGACTGCATAACACACTATATTGATCAATTTATTTCCCATTTTGTAGCCCAGGCCCAAAGAAGTCAATTATTCTCTCCATAATAATGTTAAAAAGGAAAGGGCTGAGACTGTATCCCTGTTTGATACCGGTTGCAGTAGGTATCTCTTTTGTCTCCGTCTCCGTTTGCCTTGATTCGTGTCTTCCCATTCTCGTTAATACTTGGAATGGTTTCGATTACTGATGCAGGAGCTTCGTACTCTCTCATTATGTTATTATGTTAATGGCATCCTCCTTAACAAATACAACCTTATCAATGTGTACTTTTTGGCGTATTATATGTCATAAGGACAATGTTATCGAAAAATAGTGTAATGCAATGAAAAAATGTACAAACTAACAAAAAAAACACTCACTGTCCTTCGTGATGTTCAAATGTATTCATCGAATAAGTATATTATCTTTTATTTACAACAAATTCACCTGAAATATTTATACACAAATCGCCCTCCTCCTTCCGCCCCCCTCCCTCCGCCCTCCTCCCTCATCACTCCTACTCCTATCATACCATATAATGTATTATACTCGTACATTATGCTGTTTGCCACCGAATGAGTGACTTCACACAAATTATGATGTCATAACGCCATGAATGAACCGCAACTTGTTTTTAATATTTTTTAGTTCATATGATAAAGATGATTTATTTAATACAAAAAATATTTAAAATAAATAAGTTTGGTACACGAGATAAATTCAGACCGTTTCACATTCAAAAGTACTTTCTAGTTAGCTGCAAGTTCTTAATATCACCCACCCAGCGCCATACCTACGAGTACCATATATGATATACCAATAATGAAGGGAAGTGAGAGTATCACTCGAGATGCAATCGGGCCGGTATGGGCAATTAGCGGCGCGTCGATTGCCCGCGTGATGGATCCGTACCCGTACCCCCGCTGCACTCCGCGCTTACCATAACATAACATAACATAACATATATCGCTGTACTCATCTCCTCCCCTCCCCTCCCCACCCCTCCCGCAGAGCGCAACTCGCGCAACCCTGAACTGATGCTTCGACATGCACACCGCACGCCACTAACGAGTGTAGGCATAACATTTTTAGAAAAAGTACAACAAAATCGAGTGGAATTTTTATTTTATTTTTCAGACTGGCGATTATTGCATGTCGTGAACTTCTAACAAATAATATTAAAGTTAACATAACATACATATGGTACATACAAACTTCCTTGTCGGGACAGGCAGAACGCTAGCGTCTAGACTTTTATATCGCGACAGACGGCTTCCGCGTCCTCTACAATGTACAAAATATATAATACTATAAAAGAGTTCCGTGACTACATTGAATCATTGAATTGGGAAACGTCCCGATCCGAGTATCTTACACCATCTCATACAACTTCTACAACTTTACTAAACTTTCCATTTCCTGCATGAAATCATTACCTTTATCCATAAATACTCGCATTGGTATTCGCACTGGTCGCATACTTCCTTCCAGGCGTCGCATACTTTTCGGATTGACCAATCTAGAGGGACAAAATCCTAAAAATGAAAATCAACACTTCACATAAAAAATGCCGTTTTAGTGATAAGATGCGATTGCCAGATTTTTCAAGAAACCCTTATTTTATTTTTTATGACGGAACAAAGTGACGCTTTGTGTCGCAGGTATAAAATATTTCTATGAGTACATTTCTGACTTCCGAAGTTTGTGCATGTTAACATTGTTTTAAAAAAATATTGAAAATAACTTTCGTGGTGGCATCGTGTTCTACAGGTATAGGTATTTATTCATTTATTTATGTCATAATTATATTCATTTATTTATACAATAGACTATTTTTATAACAATAACAAATTCATGAAATTTCATCCTATGCATTTTATTGAGTTCAAAGTTTAATAAGATGTAAGGTTATGTGCAATATGTCGCAGGGCTATGAAACTAAGTTTAAAAAATAATCTTATATATTCTTTAAATAAAAAGTATCACAATTTACCGCGATTTTGTGCGATTTCTTAAATATATATATTTTTTGTTATAGGGACCAGACTTACGAGAATTGGTATTTTTGAAGTTTGGCGTTCTAACCCTTCGAAACACCGCATTCAGCGGGTTTATGATTTTGTAAACAGGTTTTACAATAGTCAAGATGATAAAGAAGCAGAAGCTATAAGATTTAAAGTTTTTGTAAAAACCGAATGTGAGAAAATTCGTCAAAAATGGGTACAAAAACAAAGACGTTTGAATTTGTTTTTAAAACTCTACCAACTTTGGTTTTGTGAAGATTTAGAGTTTTCTTCTCCAATGCAGACAATTAATAAGGCAGGCCATACAGCTTAAATATTTCGAGAATGTTCATCCGAATCAAAAAGGAGAAAAGTGCGGGATTTGGTTACCAGCTACGAGAAGGAAGAATTGACATATGTTCGAGTCAGTGGTAGACGTGATGGGGCTAATTCAATACAAGAAATGTCGACTGCATCACCAAGAAGAGCAACGAGTTATAAAAGGCAAAGAAACAAATTTTAACAACTCCAATACAAAATCCTTCTTCCTCAAAAGAAGCTTTAGCATTGTTCATTGCAAAAAATTTACGGTAATGTATATAGTATAAAAATATCCAACAGGAAGCTTCTGAAAGAGGTTTCAATTTATATCAATCATATGATGGGGTTTTAGAAGAGATAAAACAATTGCTATCCAGAAGTAGAGAGCATAATTGTAACAGATATTTTGAACAGCAAAATTTGAAAATTACGCTAAGGAAAGAAAAATGTTATACATATCATTATACTCGTGGTATAACACAATATGCCTGCAACCTTGCACTAAATATTGACGACCGGTGCTGAGATCATCGATTCTTCTTTCATTCCTATTGGACAAATGTCTGAAGAGGCATCAGAGGCCAAAAATAAAAAATTAGAAAAATTAGGCAACATCACACTTTAAAAACTTGGCGTGTTAGGACTAACTACGATTTATTTAAATATTTATTAGTTTTTTCTGATCCGTAAATAAGTCTTATTAGAAAATTATTCAAAAAAGTTAAACATGTGTATGAAAGCAATTTCCCAATGCTATTAAATAAAAAGTTAAACATGTGTATGAAAGCAATTTCCCAATGCTATTAAATAAAAAGTTAAACATGTGTATGAAAGCAATTTCCCAATGCTATTAAATAAAAAGTTAAACATGTGTATGAAAGCAATTTCCCAATGCTATTAAATAAAAAGTTAAACATGTGTATGAAAGCAATTTCCCAATGCTATTAAATAAAAAGTTAAACATGTGTATGAAAGCAATTTCCCAATGCTATTAAATAAAAAGTTAAACATGTGTATGAAAGCAATTTCCCAATGCTATTAAATAAAAAGTTAAACATGTGTATGAAAGCAATTTCCCAATGCTATTAAATAAAAAGTTAAACATGTGTATGAAAGCAATTTCCCAATGCTATTAAATAAAAAGTTAAACATGTGTATGAAAGCAATTTCCCAATGCTATTAAATAAAAAGATAAACATGTGTATGAAAGCAATTTCCCAATGCTATTAAATAAAAAGTTAAACATGTGTATGGAAGCAATTTCCCAATGCTATTAAATAAAAAGTTAAACATGTGTATGAAAGCAATTTCCCAATGCTATTAAATAAAAAGTTAAACATGTGTATGAAAGCAATTTCCCAATGCTATTAAATAAAAAGTTAAACATGTGTATGAAAGCAATTTCCCAATGCTATTAAATAAAAAGGTAAACATGTGTATGAAAGCAATTTCCCAATGCTATTAAATAAAAAGTTAAACATGTGTATGAAAGCAATTTCCCAATGCTATTAAATAAAAAGTTAAACATGTGTATGAAAGCAATTTCCCAATGCTATTAAATAAAAAGTTAAACATGTGTATGAAAGCAATTTCCCAATGCTATTAAATAAAAAGTTAAACATGTGTATGAAAGCAATTTCCCAATGCTATTAAATAAAAAGTTAAACATGTGTATGGAAGCAATTTCCCAATGCTATTAAATAAAAAGTTAAACATGTGTATGAAAGCAATTTCCCAATGCTATTAAATAAAAAGTTAAACATGTGTATGAAAGCAATTTCCCAATGCTATTAAATAAAAAGTTAAACATGTGTATGAAAGCAATTTCCCAATGCTATTAAATAAAAAGGTAAACATGTGTATGAAAGCAATTTCCCAATGTTATTAAATAAAAAGTTAAACATGTGTATGAAAGCAATTTCCCAATGCTATTAAATAAAAAGTTAAACATGTGTATGGAAGCAATTTCCCAATGCTATTAAATAAAAAGTTAAACATGTGTATGAAAGCAATTTCCCAATGCTATTAAATAAAAAGTTAAACATGTGTATGAAAGCAATTTCCCAATGCTATTAAATAAAAAGTTAAACATGTGTATGAAAGCAATTTCCCAATGCTATTAAATAAAAAGTTGAACATGTGTATGAAAGCAATTTCCCAATGCTATTAAATAAAAAGGTATTTTTGTATATTTTTTTCAAAGTTATAAGTATTAAGTTTGTAACGTTTATAAATTTATCTTATTCTCAATGTATTTTGGTGTATTTGATAAATTAAAAACCTATTATTAAATTAAAAACCATTTGTATATATTTTCTAAGCCTAGAGGCTTATTATTAACTAGAGTTATTAAAATGTAACATAAAAATGTGAAATGACATGAAAAATAATTTTGTCCCTCTAGATTGTTCAATCCGAATACTGTGCGTCGTATTATACTCGTGTATGATACATTCGTTCCGTTAGTCTTTCTTCATTCACTTCATACACACCGCATGTGCATGTGCATGTCCAGGTCATCCCAGAATACTCTCAGCCTTACGTTCCCGTTCATCCCGAAACACGTGCCATCCCTTATTCAGTATTCTGTCATGTAACATATTGTCACTCCGTGTATTCTTCTCAATGCACGCATTTCTGCAGCATCTATTCAACTTCTTTCAGTATTTTTTTCCCGTTCATGTTTCACTAATATACTTCAAAGTTGGTACTACTGTTGTGAACTTTGTTGTACAAAGTTGGTACTACTGTTCATCTTAGCAGTTTTTGATACTGTTCGACTAAATACGGCAATCCATGTCATTAACATACCATACAACGCTGAAATTCCCATTCGACATTAGTTCGGTACCGATAGACCTCTGTAGTTATTCCGCATGTGAATTTATGTAAATATTAAATATTAAATAATGAGGTTGACACAGTACACATTTACACTTTTAAAATATTTGTCCACTCATTCAAACAACCGTTTATTTTTAAACATGATCTTCTTCTTTATCTTATTTTAAGCCTGTTGGCCTGTTATGGTCCTGCATCATTGTTTGCCTCTTGTGACGTCGACTGCCAGCGGTCTTTCCATCTTTTGGGAGATCGTCCTGGAGGTCTGTTTGCTTGGGGGATACTGTCCCTGGCCATTCTTACGGCTCTTTGTTCCGCCATTTTGGATACGTGTTCGTTCCAGAACCTTCTTCTTTGTCGTCCCCATCTGACAATATCTTCAATTTTTTTGGTTCTGACAGTGTCGGCTCTGGACTCTACGCTGTATGTCATTATGAGGCGGACACAGGTCTTGTATATCCTCACCTTGCTTTGGATGTTCATATGTTTTTTTTTCCAGATAGTGTTCTTTAAACATCCGGAAATAGCTGCGGCATTTTGTGATTGTTCAAGCACTTCGCCATAGAGGTCATTATAGCACATTATGCTAGCACCCAATTATTTAAATTTTGTAACTTGTTCAATCGATGTGTCGCCGATTGCCACACTGCATCCAACTTGCTCTCCGGCTAGAGTCAAGTATTTAGTCTTAGTGATGGAGATGTTGTATTTTTTGGAAGCAGTGTGGAATCGATGTAGCATTTGTTGCAGGTCTTCCTCTGCTTCGGCTATGATGGTGACATCGTGAGCATAGCATATGATGTTTAGCATATTGTCGCCCATCTTGTATCCCAGGTTAAGTTCGGCAACTTCTTCTATAATGTTATCCATAACCAAGTTAAATAGAAATGGGCTTAAACCACCTCCTTGTCTTACTCCGGTTGGTGTTGGAACGTCATTAGAGAGTTCTCCGTCTACGCAAATTCTTGTGGAGCTATTTAGATTTATGTCTCTAATGGTTTTGGCGATGGAGGGTGACACGTTCCTTTCGAGCAAAATGCTTATTACATCTTCTAGTTGGATTTTATTTAAGGCCTTGGTCAGATCGATAAAAGCAAGATAAGCAGTCTTGTTGTATTCCAAAGACTTTTCTTTAATTTGCCGCAGTATGAATATGGCATCTGTAGTAGATCTGTTTCTTCGGAATCCTTGTTATTCATCTCTATTTTCAATTTGTTGTTCTAATTTTACTCTTAGGATGTTGGTGAAGAGCTTGAGAAATGCACTTAAAAGAGATATTCCTCTATAGTTACCAGGATCAGATTTTTGTCCTTTTTTGAAGACGGGAATCGTTATACTGGCCCTCCATTCATCTGGTATTGTTGTAGTTTCAAGGATCAAGTTGTAAAGTTTGTGGAGACTTTTCGCTAGTTCTTCGCCGCCATATTTTATGAGTTCGTTTGGTATATCATCACTTCCAGGAGCTTTTCTATTTTTGAGTCATTTCATTCCTGGTCTAAGTTCACTCTCCTCCAATGTTGTGCGTTCGTCAATTATTATATCGGGAGTTGTTGGGGGAGATGTGTTGTTAAACAGGTCTCTAAATTTTTTTTCCATTCCGCTATAGAAATCTTGTTAGTTTAAACGTATTCATTCATTATTTTCTTTTTATCTCTTAGCATCTTCCATACTTTTTTTTGGGCGCCATAGAGATCACGCTCCATATCTTTGGTGAACTTTCTCCAATATTCTTCTTTTATCTTTCTGATTTTGGAGTTTACCTTGTTTCGAACAGTTATATATTTGGCGTATTTTTCTCCAGATGGGTTGCTTCTATAAGTCAAGTAACTTTTCTTTTTATCCTCTGCGAGTTGTCGTTCATCGTCATTAAACCATGGTTTGGTGTTTTTCTTCGCATTGACATTTATGTTTCTTTTTCCTAGAGCCTCCGCAGCCGTGGCAGCTTTGTCAATTTCTGATTTTATCTTTTTCCATGCTTGATTAACATCATCAGAATCTAGTATTGAATTGTCAATGAGATTTTGGGACAGTATTTTGGTATAATAGACTAGTGCTGTTATCGCCAATGGATTCCATATTGAGTTTGCTGATTATCTTCGGAGGTTTGCGAATTATTTTTGGTCTTTCAATACTCAGCTTACAGAGAACAAGGTGATGGTCAGTTCCAACATTGGCAGATGTTAGTGCTCTCACGTCGATGATCTGGGATGGTTTGATAGATCTATTAGTTATGATAAAGTCGATAATGGACTTCTCACCTCGTGAGTTGACAAACGTATATTTGTGTTGTTTTTTATGAGGGAAGAAGGTGTTATTCATCCTCATTTCGTTTTTGGCACAAAAGTCTGTTAATTTCTCTCCGTTGTCATTTCAGGTTGGCTCATTGTAGATTTGTTTGATTCCGTCTAGCTTTTGGTTGCCTATTCTAGCATTCAAATCTCCCAATATGATTATTTCTTCGTGTGTTGGTATGTTGTCTGTGGTTGTCTGGAGTTGTTCGTAGAACTCTTCGGTCTCTTCCCTAGGTCTGGAAATATCTCGGGTATACTCGTAGGTGCTTCGGTCTCTTCCCTAGGTCTGGAAATATCTCGGGTATACTCGTAGGTGCTTCGGTCTCTTCCCTAGGTCTGGAAATATCTCGGGTATACTCGTAGGTGCTTATGAGGTACAATTTCGAGTTTCGATCAAACATGATCTTCTTTCACATAATGACAAAATAATTTTTATAAATTTACATTCAACAAATTCATTAAATATTGCCATAGCTTTCCTTTTATCAAAGCGGTTATATGATTTGTCCATAGCTTTCCTTTTATCAATGCGGTTATATAATTTTTCCATAGCTTTCCTTTTATCAAAGCGGTTATATGATTTGTCCATAGCTTTCCTTTTATCAATGCGGTTATATAATTTTTCCATAGCTTTCCTTTTATCAAAGCGGTTATATGATTTGTCCATAGCTTTCCTTTTATCAATGCGGTTATATAATTTTTCCATAGCTTTCCTTTTATCAAAGCGGTTATATGATTTGTCCATAGCTTTCCTTTTATCAATGCGGTTATATGATTTTTGTGTTTAATGTATTTTTTTATTTTATGCTATACGTTTATCCACAAGTCTCGACTTAAAAAGGTACCTTAAACATCCCGCACTTTATTTTCTTTATTTCTTTTCCCTCTTTTTACCAAAAAGTTTCCGAATGGTTTACTTACAGTAAACTTTCAGTAAACGTTTCCTCACTTTCACATTCTATTCTTGTACCCGTACCTTTATATAATACAATACGATATATTGAAACTATTACTGGCCTCCTCCAGTCTCTCGGCGTATAGACAGGTCAGGTTCCCGTTTGTTGAAGGGCTGTCATAACCATAACCGTAACCATTCGATCATTCATTTATCCCCAATCGAATTATTTGTGTGATATACTTATACCGTACGGTTGTTCACATCCAACCTGTTGAAAAATATTTTCATTATAAATACAAATAGTCAATGAAAATAATAAGGAAAGAAAGCTAGACGTAGACGAAATACAGAGAGAATGGCGAGGGGCACAATAGTTTAATGGTAAAGTTATCTACCCGTAGAAGGTAAAATTCACCGGTCCAAGTCCCGTTCGTAAATTGGTTTTCTTAAACAGTTCCCATTTTGTTAATTATTATCTCCTTTTCCGCGCTAAAATAATAGTCACAAGCTAAAATATTTATAGATGACAACAATCACAATCCTAGGAGAGTTATCACTAAAAATGACAAAATAATCAAGTGATCGCCGTCTGCGGAACGGGCGGGCCTCCTCCTTAACGTTATTCAGTAAGTGTACCGCCGCTGTCGGCGCTGTCGGTGCTGGCCGCCGATTCAGAACGAAGAGAGCAGAGCTGAGGATAAGAGAAAAGTGAGGTATTCATAAGGACCGCGCACGAAGTGGAGGGCGGGGAGCGACCAGAGTCAACAGTAATATGCTCCGCTAGAATATGCATAGGAAACCTTTCTTCTCGGCACGGGCGCCCGCATTCACCCTCACCTGTCCCTCATCCGCCACACTCCACTCCACCCGTACCCTGTAGCGCTACAATATTATCTATTTGAGTTTTGCACCCTGAACTGACTGAGGTCTGTATGTGACGAGTACACGCTAACAGTACATAAATCGATACACACACAAGTGGGAACTGGCAGAATTTCTGATCTTTGATTGCCGTTACACGAGACAACTTTACCACGAGGCTGAGAAAGGGTGTATCACTTAATAACCTACTCGTACTCGTACTCGTACTAAGCGGTAACACCAGATAAGCGATTTTGAAGAAATAAAATTGATGTTTAATATCAACTATCAACAATACTTGTATTGTCGATAGTCCCGATATATTATACAAAAACTAGAGGAAATGTATTCAAATATCGTAAAATAGATCAATTTGATATGGATGCACCCATTAATGCTAAACATTACTCGCACTTGTAGGTACTCGTACTCGTACAAAGCAATCGCGTACACATAAACAGGCATAATGTTACTTATGAGTATTTAAGCATTCTGCGGGACAGCTGAAATACTCGTCTCATGGCCGGGCCGGGCCGGGCCGGGCCGGCTACACTCGTAGCTACGAGTATCAGTACCAGTGGCCGCTTGACGTACTTTATTACGAGTATCTCATTATTTATAAAAAACTATTTATAAAAAAGAGTATCTCATTATTTATAAAAACCATTTCAAATATTTTTTGGTTACAGATAGGTCATAAATACAGATAGGTCATAAATATAATAAATGCACATTGTCACGAGCAAAAGTCTCAACTTCGAAGATAATAAAAACATTTGAAGCAACAAGTCAGTAAAAATGCTTTTGATATACTCGTATGATATCGATTGGGAAATGTATCATAAATTTAAACTAGAGATTTTCATGAGCATACTTTTGTGTTAATTTTATACATATACACCATTACGCCATTTCCCTGTTGGGGAAGGCAGAGAAGATAGAGCGCCATACTATCATAACTCGACACACATACTTTCTCAACCTCTTCCACATCCACACTCATTCTCAAACAACCTCGATACTTTCCCGGGTTTCATATTCTTTCATACACTGTAACTCCGTGTATTCTTCTCAATGTACGCATCTGTATAGCATTTATTCGGTTCCTCTTACAAAATATTATTACGGACTACGAGTCACATCTTAGCGGATTCTCAAACTGTCCAGTACGAGTATATGATATGATATATGTTTGTTTCGGTGTCTCCTCCAAATGTGTTATACGAGTATAACATATTCGGTTCCTCTCGCAAAATATTGTTATGAGCTATTGTTATATCTTAGCGGATTCTGAAACTGCCCGGTTCGAGTATATGGTATGATATATGTTAGGTTTAGTGTCACCTCCAAATGTGTTATACGAGTAGGTATAACATATTTTTATAATATATATTTGGAATGTGTGCGCAAACAATTAATAAAAGTAATATGCAAACAAAACATTACTAACACTATCTGTGCTCTATCAAACATTACTAACACTATCTGTGCTCTATCAAACATTACTAACACTATCTGTGCTCTATCAAACATTACTAACACTATCTGTGCTCTATCAAACATTACTAACACTATCTGTGCTCTATCAAACATTACTAACACTATCTGTGCTCTATCAAACATTACTAACACTATCTGTGCTCTATCAAATATTACTAACACTATCTGTGCTCTATCAAACATTACTAACACTATCTGTGCTCTATCAAATATTACTAACACTATCTGTGCTCTATCAAACATTACTAACACTATCTGTGCTCTATCAAACATTACTAACACTATCTGTGCTCTATCAAACATTACTAACACTATCTGTGCTCTATCAAACATTACTAACACTATCTGTGCTCTATCAAACATTACTAACACTATCTGTGCTCTATCAAACATTACTAACACTATCTGTGCTCTATCAAACATTACTAACACTATCTGTGCTCTATCAAACATTACTAACACTATCTGTGCTCTATCAAACATTACTAACACTATCTGTGCTCTATCAAATATTACTAACACTATCTGTGCTCTATCAAACATTACTAACACTATCTGTGCTCTATCAAATATTACTAACACTATCTGTGCTCTATCAAACATTACTAACACTATCTGTGCTCTATCAAACATTACTAACACTATCTGTGCTCTATCAAACATTACTAACACTATCTGTGCTCTATCAAACATTACTAACACTATCTGTGCTCTATCAAACATTATTGTAATTTCGTTTTCTGTCAATAATCTCACAAAAGTCGACGGCCTTAGTCTAACGCAAGAGTTCCCAAAGTGGTCGATATCGACCTCCTGGGGTCGATTTGATTTTCCTAGGGGTCGATAGTTTCTATAAAAAAAATTGGTGGTCGACGATAGCAAAAATAGAACCCCTTAATACTGCTATTTGTGTGTTACTTCAAAATATCTATGATTCCTATAGGTACCTTATTAAGAAGTAAAATAATTAAAAAAAAACACATTTTTGTTAAAAGCAGATTACATACCAAACTTGCGAAATAACTAGGGTGTCGACGGTTTTAAAAGTTTTTGATAAAGAGGTCTGCGGCCGAAAAAAGTTTGGGAACTCTCGGTCTAACGGTTGCGTTCATGCTAAGTGGTCTAAGTGGTCTAAGGTCTAAATTAATTTACGGTCTGATTTTACTCTTAGACCGTTTACATCTGAATTTGTTTTCTGTGGTTTATCATAAATTCTTATAGCGCTTTATAAAGTTCTGTCTAAAGAAAGACTGCAACAGTCTTGACATTTTGGTATCCTCGCCATCGGAATTTTGGCTTTAATTTGTAAAGTGAATGTGAAATAAACCATTACACGCACGGGCGTCTTCCGTATATGTTACAGGTGTCTGACAATTATACTCGGCATCAGGGATAGATTACTGCATTATTACAAAGGCACATCAATTATTAAGATCCACGTTTGTTTTGATTATTGTTTTTATATTTTGCAGTAGATACGATATCAAAAGAAGTTTAAAAAAATCATTAAGACTGCGTCTAAAAAGTACCCTTTTTTTGGTACCATAAAGTCGCCTACTGACAAATGAAAAATCATAATGAAATGGTGTCTGGCAGCGACCGTCCCTCTCCCGCGCTGCGTCTTCGGTCCACTAAGGTTTGAGATGAAATTTCAAGGAAACGGCGCCCATAAAAATACAGAACCCAGAATGTTTTCCGCTCTCCGCAATCTTCAGATATTTATGAAATATTACTCGCTATTACGGGCACCTCCCGCGCTCGAGAACACTTCACTCCTTTATAATATACACAATTCAGTTAATGGGAGCGCCAGTGTTCATTAGCGGCTGCGAATAGCCGGGTAACAATACTCGTTGAACTTTTATGTTCCTCAAAGTGCCATAGTACAGTCCTGCCAACATTCATTCGGTTGAAAAAATATTACAGGGTGTAGAAACGAAACATCTCTCAGTACCTAAATACGATATCCATGGCCGAGTTATAATATTACAGGGTGTAGAAACTAAACATCTCTCAGTACCTAAATACGATATCCATGGCCGAGTTATAATATTACAGGGTGTAGAAACGAAACATCTCTCAGTACCTAAATACGATATCTATGACCGAGTTATAATATTACAGGGTGTAGAAACGAAACATCTCTCAGTACCTAAATACGATATCCATGGCCGAGTTATAATATTACAGGGTGTAGAAACGAAACATCTCTCAGTACCTAAATACGATATCCATGGCCGAGTTATAATATTACAGGGTGTAGAAACGAAACATCTCTCAGTACCTAAATACGATATCCATGACCGAGTTATAATATTACAGGGTGTAGAAACGAAACATCTCTCAGTACCTAAATACGATATCCATGGCCGAGTTATAATATTACAGGGTGTAGAAACGAAACATCTCTCAGTACCTAAATACGATATCTATGACCGAGTTATAATATTACAGGGTGTAGAAACGAAACATCTCTCAGTACCTAAATACGATATCTATGACCGAGTTATAATATTACAGGGTGTAGAAACTAAACATCTCTCAGTACCTAAATACGATATCCATGGCCGAGTTATAATATTACAGGGTGTAGAAACGAAACATCTCTCAGTACCTAAATACGATATCTATGACCGAGTTATAATATTACAGGGTGTAGAAACGAAACATCTCTCAGTACCTAAATACGATATCCATGGCCGAGTTATAATATTACAGGGTGTAGAAACGAAACATCTCTCAGTACCTAAATACGATATCCATGACCGAGTTATAATATTACAGGGTGTAGAAACGAAACATCTCTCAGTACCTAAATACGATATCCATGGCCGAGTTATAATATTACAGGGTGTAGAAACTAAACATCTCTCAGTACCTAAATACGATATCCATGGCCGAGTTATAATATTACAGGGTGTAGAAACGAAACATCTCTCAGTACCTAAATACGATATCTATGACCGAGTTATAATATTACAGGGTGTAGAAACGAAACATCTCTCAGTACCTAAATACGATATCCATGGCCGAGTTATAATATTACAGGGTGTAGAAACGAAACATCTCTCAGTACCTAAATACGATATCCATGACCGAGTTATAATATTACAGGGTGTAGAAACGAAACATCTCTCAGTACCTAAATACGATATCCATGACCGAGTTATAATATTACAGGGTGTAGAAACGAAACATCTCTCAGTACCTAAATACGATATCCATGACCGAGTTATAATATTACAGGGTGTAGAAACGAAACATCTCTCAGTACCTAAATACGATATCCATGACCGAGTTATAATATTACAGGGTGTAGAAACGAAACATCTCTCAGTACCTAAATACGATATCCATGACCGAGTTATAATATTTTGTAAATAACATCTCAATACGATATCCATATTTTTGTTTTCAGGACTTATGTTAATGTTTAAATGTGACACCTCAATAATAAGATATGTATGGATGGAACATTCGTAACAACCCCTTCTTTAACATATCAAAATGTTTTGTCATTTAATTTGTAAGAGTACGGAAAACAAATCAGTCAATGATGAAGCAAATGAGATCCTCGGTTTTGTAATTCGTACCACCAAACTATTCACAGATAACACACCTAACATACACACGTAATCGGAATTTTATATCATTCTTCGGTCAGAAGTCGGAAGTCATTAGGAATATTGGTTTATAATATGAGCGCCAGCAGAGGTCACATATTCATTCATGCTAGAAAGGGTTTCTTTATGAGGCAGTATGAATATTATCCCAGGTTTTATCCGGGTGGCTTCTGGGCTGGACCGGGGATGCTGAATTAGGGATCATTAGAGAGTGGAGTATCTCTTCAATCGGGTGTTCGCTCAGAAGTAATCAAGTTCACTTATCGTCCTGAACAGTGTTGGTTTATATGTTCCGGATAATTATCTGAGATATTATATCATTATATGAAAGAACGTATTCATAAATTGTTATATCAACCTATAAGTCGAACCAGCCTGCCTTTGGAAATGCCGGTAGTTAGAGGAATCACAGTTTTAACCACGTGTGTCCTCATAACATATAGACGTGATTCATGTGTCGCTCAGCTCCTTCAGGAAAAAACTCTGTGATACTCTAAAAAAAGTAATTATTTACTATATATTATTTAACATACCATATTTTGTCATATTGTTTAAGTGTAACATAAACATTTTTATTATTGTTTGTATCCAATAAGTGTTAAAAAATTTATTTGTTTTACGTTATATGTGTTTTTTTGTAATTGTTATGTTTGGTCTATATACGAATTAGGAAAACCTGTAATGAGCAAAGACGTAAAAATGAATAAATTTAGTTTGATAAACGGTATTATTTGTAAGAATTTTTTAAATATCTCAGTATGATATTTACAAAAGTCTTACGAATAATAGTTTTATTGGTAACATTTTAAATATCTCATCTATACGAGTATAACGTCTATGGCCTGTGACTGAAACATTTGTAAATATCTGAATATGCATGCGAATCAATAGTTTTTAGCAAGATGGGACTGTTCAAGTGGGAGAATAATATTCCGTTATTAAATTGAGTTTTATAGTGACGAAGGCACGGATTGAAAATCAGGATTTTTATCAAACGCTGTCACTGTGTGACAAATGTTACGTTAGATTCTTTTTCGGTGCTGGTGGCCGTTGCTGATCTCTTTCGATTGATAGTTGTGGACGCGACACGTAGCACGAAACCGATCAGGCAGAAAAGTTGTCACAGAGTAAAAGGCACAATAAACAGCCGATGGAAATTTAAAGAGCGATGCCCCTGAGGGATAATATAATATGACATCCACGAGGGGCGGATAGGGACAGGCGTACAAGTTGTCTCCTCTCACGGCTGCCGGCACGTGACTGGCATACTGGCGCAGGAGCAAACACCCGGAGAGCTGCGGCACTGGACAGGGCCACGCTGTCCGCAACTATCGGCTCGCGCCCCCCTGGGACGAGGCGGTCACGTCGGGGCTAAAAGTTATGGCGTCGACTATACAAGACCGAATGAAATATTGGTTTCGTTCAACTTGACCCTTATTTGTCTAAAACGGACATTTTCAGTTCTATGGTATATATTCGAGTGAAGTATCGCTCACACATATCTACTTTTACTAGCATGACGTGGCAATGCCAAACGTCATTTGTAATAATTTAATAAGTTATTTTACAATATTCTATTCATTCGGTTAATATTGAAGTCAAAGCCCTGACCACTAATCAGAGGCATTGGTATTTAAAAATTACCTGGCGTTTCTTTTAATTAGTCTCATTTACTTTTTTTTAAATATAAGATACGAGCCGACGTCATAAGCATAACAGACGTCACAGGCATCCTTTGAGTAGTAAAAATATACCCGTTTCAATATAAAGGTGATCAGGTGTTGATCAAAGATAACACAATAAAAAGGGTTCTCGCTTATCGAAGAGTTCCACATTAAAATAAAACTAATGCGGATATGTCGACAAGTATCAGACAAGTGCCTTGTGAATTAACGGATGAAATGCCAGATACACCAGAGGGGCTGGTTTAAACATTACAACACAATAATGGCAAATAACATAACGGTATTTCAGTTAGAAGTTTTGACGAAATAGATGGAGCCGTTGTTTATCGGAAACACGCAAATCAGTAAGGAAATATCAGCGGTGTTTGCTTGGAATATTGAACGGTAAACACAAACTCCGCTCTACTCGCGAGAAACCCGATACGGCACTACGCGACTCGCGATGCCCGTTTGCTGCCTGCCGGGTCGAGTACCAAGCTGAGGACACGGTGGCGCGGTGCATGTCTCCGCATTAATACGGACACGCGTGTCGCCCTCCCTGTATTGTGTCGCCCTCCTTTTCTTGTGTCGCCCTACCTCCCTTCCTTGTGTCCCTCTATCTCCCTCGCGCTGAGAGGCGATTACTTCTCACTGATTCCGTTCATTTATCACGATAATATTGTACAGACATATCAAAACTTTATGATTCTTCATAACATGTTCTTAAAGAAAACTTTCTAGCTTTTTTTTTAAGAATATTTAAAACTACCTAACTATCTTGTCACGAAACAAACAATAGTAAGATTTTTTAACAGATGTCAACAAATGGCATTAAGACTAAAAACCGTCGTGTATGTATATATATATATATATATATATATATATATATATTATATATATATATATATATATATATATATATATAT
>CATKWJ010000668.1:0-19000 GCA_949825065.1 Odontocerum albicorne | reverse complement strand
AAAATTAAATTCTATATAAAAAATATACTTTTGATATTCCTACTGACGTCTTCCAGCCACTCTCAGCCTGTCGCGCTCATTCTGTTAAGAACAAAGCATTTCTGAAGCTGCAGACTTTCGTTCGATTGCTTACACGACATAACCTGTAAATGAACAATGTTTAGTATTGCGTGATCAATTCCAATGCATTTTACGATATAATTTGAATTCAAATGAAAATAAATCGACACATCACAAATCCACCGCCAATTGTATTGAAAAATAAGTAAAACAGTTAAAAAACGAAACGAAAGAATCCGAAACGTCGAAAATGCTATGTGACATAACTGTCAATGAGAAATGTTAAGTTTGCGTGTGCTGCTGCAGAGGGCGCTCCCATTATTTCGTCTGTTTTATATACTTTTTTGTATACTTTTTTTATATAAAAAAAAATATATATATAAACATGCTTGTATTCAAATGCAACCTTTTGTCAAAATTTCAAAGCAATCGGTGAAGAACTTTCGGAGATTAGAGATTTTCAATTAACGAACATTTACATTTTTATTTATATAGATTTAATACGTAAGCTATAATATTCGAATTTGTTCGAAATAGTCTCATTTTATACTTTTTTTTTGATGTTATATTAATGTTTTTGTTTAGAGTTCACGGTATTTTGTTCAATCATAATACTCGTATATTTGCAAAGTTGTTTTATTTAATCGAAATAGAAAAAAATATTTTATTTAATAATACATTTTTAGAGACCGATACAATTTACTTACAAGCAAAAATCTCAAATATATTTAAGAGTGATATTTTTACAAACCTGTCTGCTCACATTATGATCTCGTAATATGTTATCAAACCATGGACGTGATAAAGAAACGATGAAAGCAAGATAATAGTAGTATGAACCCTTTTTTGGGAGGTCTTATGAAAATTTAAGTTATAGTCTTCAAGTGCTTCTTCAGTTAATTAAATTAAGTATTATTGTTTTCAAGTGCTTCCTAAAGCTGCACACGCCACACATATTTCTTAAACTTAGAGGCAGACCATTCCACGTCACAGGAGTAGCAATGAAAAAATTCTTGTCATAATTGACCTCACTCTATTGGATCGATTCGGAACAATTAATTTATTTGATGAAGTTGACCTCAAATATATATTCCTCTCCAAAGGAATATCTCTTAGATACAGTTTCGAAAGGCACAAGGGAGACATCCCATAAAGAGACTTAAATGCAAAGAGACAACGTTATACTCCTCTCCAAAGGAATATCTCTTAGATACAGTTTCGAAAGGCACAAGGGAGACATCCCATAAAGAGACTTAAATGCAAAGAGACAACGTTATACTCCTCTCCAAAGGAATATCTCTTAGATACAGTTTCGAAAGGCACAAGGGAGACATCCCATTAAGAGACTTAAATGCAAAGAGACAACGTTATACTCCTCTCCAAAGGAATATCTCTTAGATACAGTTTTGAAAGGCACAAGGGAGACATCCCATTAAGAGACTTAAATGCAAAGAGACAACGTTATACTCCTCTCCAAAGGAACATCTTTCAAACACAGTTTCGAAAGACACAATGGAGACATACGAGTACTATGTAGAGATTTTTATACAAATAGAACGTTTGAAATCATAGAATTCTAATTTGTGTAGTCAAACACTGTTTATTCCACTTTATACGTGTATAACGGTATAATCCTACTGGTTTCAATGTGTTCACCTCATTATCAGGGGAGTACAAACAAGACTCCGTAAATTGTTTAGTCAAACATTGTTTATTCAACTTTATATAACGATATAACCTGAGGTTTTCACCTGATCATCAGGGGAGTACAAAAAGAATCCGTAATTTATTCAACTTTGTATAACGGTATAACTCTACGAGTTTCAAGGTTTTCACCTCATCATCAGGTAGCACTAACAAGACTCCTCTATTCACGACACTTAAGCCAATGTAGACTTTTTAGATAAAAACTACAGGTATAAAAAATATATATAATGTATCAGAGCTTCATTATGATCCAAACCCAAACGATGAAAAGTCTCGTTCGCTAAATAACTGTAGGTAGTTATGCAATTCAGGCGGTCAATCCCCTATTAGTTGCTCCGCGGCTGGGCCTCGCGGCAGAGGATTTGGGGACTTCTCTGCCTGCGACGGGCCCGCTCGTCCCCCGAAGTAATATATTTGGGTGACTGTTTTTTATGCACTTTTTCGTCTTTCAATTATTTTAAACGGCATCATTTTACGCAGTAATGGTTTCTGCCCCAAAACTTTAAATTGTCAGGGTTGGTTTTTTTTTTCCTGATAAATATATTTTTAGTAAGGGGACATTTTTTTAAATTTTATTATTTTTAGAAGCAACTATATTTATATAATCTATGCGTGTAATATAGAAGATACGAGACCTTTGGGAAGACCTAGAAAAAACATGGCATGGCCAAATGAATGAAATTCAGAAATAGGAAAGTATGAGCAATCTGTATTATAGGTTATTATGCATGACGAAGTGTATAGATATGACAGAAGCGAAATATATGTGACAAGATAGAATGAAGTGAAAATCTGTTTTCTGTGCCCATCCCAATCGAAACATGGTGTGATGAGCAATATTTAATGAAGAAAAATAAAGTTTTATTTTCTATATTGTTTAAAATTCTCGTTACAATATAACATTTTATTTTTGAATGCTTACTTTGCTCTTAAAATATTTTCAAACATTGTTTATTAACTAAATAAATACAAACTATCACATCATGACCCTGTCGGGGTAGGCAAGGGGCAGATCTCCTCACCTTCCTATATAAGCCATTATATGCTCTTTTAAATCTCATAAATGTTTCGAAATTGCCAGTTTTCTTTAAAACACAAGTATAGTTTTGCGTTTTTTTAATCATCTTATAAGATATTCTTTTCAAAGCAACAATTATTAAAATAAATTGACATACAAAAACTTTTTTTTGTTTCTACTTGCATATATTTAATGAAAAGGTTATGTAAAATGTTTGTCATTTAAACATTTTTCTTTTTACAAATGATGCCCCTAAAAATAAAAGTCTGTTTCTACCCCTGTAGAGTGTGGGTGACATGCGCTCACTGTCCCCAGACCGATGTCCTTATTTAATTTTTTTTTTCATAGCCACTTACTCAGAAGTAAAAAACTGTGTCGGAAACACGGCGTATCAAAATTCAGACACATGGACGTTGACAAATGTCAAAAAATTTACACTTCACCAGTTTAAAATATCCAATTCAAATTAATAATAATAAACTATTAACATTAAAATTATACATATATTTTATAGTTTAGACAGTTCATACTGATAAGATTGGTTTGAAGCTTTAACTTTTGAAGTGTGTCGAAAAAATCCTAACTTTTTTTTCTTAATTCTTTGCGTAAAAATATACAATAATACGAGTAGATTACATCTCGGTACTTAACAACACACAATTTTTTTTAAATGTTATGATTTGTTTAATCTTAATTTCCATTTTTATGTAAAGCTAACCACGGAACTATTTAAATGAATATATCATATAATTTTCATTAAGTGTCTTTACTTAGTAGAATTATATGTTTTTACCTCTATCATAAATTTATTGAAGAATTTAGTATGAATAGAAACGAAAAATACGAATGCTTATAAAATACAAACAAAAAAGACGTATGTGTTGTCAAAACTACGTAAAGAATGAACTTTATGCAAAGTTTGAAAGAGAATTTGAATAAATATACCCGCCTCAAAAGGATGTTATCTGTCCTATATAAAGATAATTTGTGCCAAACATAGAAACGTAAAAAGCAAAATAGAGAAATTTATAGCATAAACGAACGTAAAGGACAATTGAAGAATACAAGGCAACGATTTTCTCGTTCTTTCGTCACATACACATTGGGTTATCGTTTAAATGGATTTGCTGTAATGACGAACATCATGTTGTTAAATAACTGGAAAAAATGTTTGGAATGTCCCTTTAAATACTAAAAAATGTTTGGAACGTCCCTTTAAATACTAAAAAATTAGTAATCAGAAATTTTTGCAAAATTACGAAATGGAAGTGCGATTATTTTAATTAAAATAAACATGGGAAAGTAGACGTCTTAATATATTAAAAATTAAATTGATCTTACCAACCGGTTCTTCTAGGCTGCTGTGTCAATCTCGTAATGCAGTTCATCGATTATTCACAACACGACTGCATTCATTTATAGCTGAAGTAATGAAGTCAGGTATTTTAAATTTGTCACTCATGACATAATGATATTATTTATTTTAACATTCAGTATTTAGGATCATGTTTGTTAATCTTGAAATATTAACTATCATTACCAAATATGTATTAAGGTTGATAATTTAACTAATATTCGTAGCCTTTCAAAATCGAGTCCAATATTTTTTGTAGTATATTTTTTCAGCATTATAATTTTTTTACTAAGCCTGGTAGGTAAATTGTCAATTCAGGTCGATTGTGTTTAAGCATATATATTTTCGAATTCTGTAATTTGTGAATCGTCTTGAGTGAGAAAGTGTTGTGCTTGTTGACGCCTTACTGTAAAATTAGTTTTTAATAACAATCGCTTGTTTTAAATGATGTTCCATTCGCGAAGAGTACAGTTTGCTTCTTTTTGAGTTGGATGATGATGAATGAAAAAAAAAACACAATTCAAATAAAATTGCAGGAAAATTTTACGGACATTTTTCCATAAAACTGTTTTCAACGCTATCAAACTAGTTGAATTATCAAAAAACTTTACCATTAAAATTTAAAAGACATAGAATTATTGCCAGATTCTCTTCCAGAAAATTTAAAAGTGTAAACATTTGTTTTTCATCAATTGTGATAATGCTAAAATAAAACGTATTATTCAATTCATGTAAAAATTAAAAAGTATTATTCAACCTCAATACAATATATTTTTAAACCATTGAAAATATTTTCTTCCATTAAAATTGAAAAAAAATCTGATGGACTTCTTATCACAAGGTTACAAAAGTTTTATGGATGAAGAAACATCATATTTGCTGGTTATATAAGAAATTTCATACTACGTTTGTGTGATAATTCCCTCTGTAATTGATAACGAGTTTAATGTGCCTTTAACTTTATTTATGAAAACGGTCATACAAAGATTGAAAAATATAGTGGTTATGTTGATTACTCAAAGGAATTATTCTAAATTGGTTATTTTAGTGTTAATTATATTTTTTTCTTCAAAGTTTTATTCAATACTAAATTAACAGGTTTAAACAGAGATATGTTGATATTTTTCTCTTACTTAAATATACTTTTTTGACTATTATTTTTTTAATTGCCCGTTTTTAAGGACATTGTTTATCTGAACAATTGGGTATTGTAAATGTGATAATGAATGGAATTCATCAACAGTTAATTTTAAAGGAAAGAAAATTATGAATGAACACGCACTCTCTCTCCTAACTTTTATTTAAAAAAATTAAAAGTGCTGTGTTCTGTATTCAACTCTTACTGTCAATTATTTTGTAAAAAAAAAAACATTTATTTATACTACGTTATTGCAACCATTATGTAAAATATTTCAAACAAAATTTGAAATGCCTCTTTTGACCTAAAATTACTGCTATGATTTTCACAAAAAATGCCTGTTTAACCAGAATCAAACGTTTATTTGAACTCATAAAACATTTGTTTTGTTACAGATGAAATATCATATATGCGAAACTTAATCATACGCATATGTTTAAAACATATCTCGCAATTAAAATATCTATTTTATGAATGTAATTTGCCGTGTAAACTTTGAATTATCATTTGCGTTTAAAGATCGGATCAGTTGTTCCCCTAAAATGTTATTTTATCATATGAACATACTCGTACATGTATGTACACACATTCAGAAACCGTCCTTTAAACTGGGATCAACAATGTTTTAAATCATAACAGTGCTAGTAGCTTTAAAAAAAGATGTCAATATGGACAACATTTTAAACTCAATTCACAGATCAAGATTAATATTTCGATCATATTGCTGATTTTAATTGAGTTCACCAAATTTATGAGCTTCAAGTTTTTAATGTAACCATTTATTTCCATTTGCGTAAATAAAGGTTACTAGGATCATAATTTTAATAAATAAATTTTTTAGTGTAACGCTCTCAAAATATTACTCTAGATTTAAGAGAGGATAATTTAAATTAATGAAATTATATTAAATACAGGTTCTTAAAGCCCTTGCTCAATATGTTTTTTAACTCAATATGTTGTCGCAATCAGTTATAATCATTTTTACTTTAGACAGGCAGCATATATGCTGTTAATATTTATATATCAAGTTGAACTGTTACATTTTCATAAAAGTCCTAAATTGTATTTATCTCCGCTATTGTGGGGATTTTGGTTCAATGGTTTTACTAACTTCGTAAAAACGTTATCAATTTATAGAACTTGGAAAACCATTACACTTAAATATACATCAACAAATAGAAAAAACTTTAAATAATTTTTGAAACCATAATATTTATTCAAACGTTCATGAATACTTCATTCAACTTTTAAATGTAAATTTCATAGTAATTCAAAACACGCTTAGAATTTATTTACATAATCAGTTTTTGTAAAAATATTTTTATAAATTAAAGTTTTTAATTTGTTGACGTATATTAAAATTATTATACTCAATATTTGATAAATATGTTTTTATTGAAAAACTTCGTAATAAGTTCACGAAGGATATAATTGGGTAGCCCGCCCGTAGATTGTTATATCTTATCAATGGAAAAGGTAACCGGTTCAATGCTTTCTTCCGTATCTAGAGAAAATATATGATAGATACAGCATTCAATGATGTGAGAAAAGTTAAAGCAGACTTTACTTTCTCTGATGGCTGTAAAGTTTAATCCTGTACCTACTGAGACTGTTGCAATTATCACAACACATCGAGTTGGTGATTGGAGCGGAGCACCCTGCTTGCTCTCTCCCTTCTGACTTCTCTGAACCACCGACGTTTCACACTCTCTCTTCTTAATTTTTGTTTCGCAAACATACTTATAATACAAGAATACGAGCTATAAGAATAGTTAAACCATTTTTAAGGGAAACGAAATGTTTTATTAGTTCAATATGTTTTTTTTATTTAATGAGTGATACTGTTTCGTCATAAAATGGACATGTCAAACTGTGGGTGAAGATTAGAAATGTGGCTAAAACATTCTAATGATTAAGAATTATTTTATATTCAGGGTCTTTGAATTCTAATGTTAAAGTTCTATGAATTGAAGATCAATATCATCATTACAGATATTTAATGTTTTTCATTTTCAAACTATGACGGCTGAATTTATAACAAAAATATCACATTCTCAATCACTCATTGGTGTATTATAACACTTTTTCCGTAAAAAACAGTATAAGGTTGTACTGTATAATTTTCCAATTGTATACAGGACAGACTGATTGATTTAATGAATTTATATTACTTCCATCCTGACAAATAGATTTTAAAAGTGTAAAACCACGTTAAGATTATTTTCTTTTACCATTGGTAATCGAATTTGAAACCACTGACTGGACGATAGGCATCTAACCAACGTTTACACGAAGGTCATCAGTATATCCAGTGAACAAATAAAGTTTGGTGTTTATTGTATATATGCTATGCTGCAAGCATACAAGCATACAGTCTGGACAGATCAGATCCGAAGTTCCGAGAAACTGGTTCTTAAACAATCGGACTGATTTGACACAATTCAGCCTTTGTTGGCCAGATTGGTATAGACCTTTTTATGTAATCCTACAGATTTGTTGGGCAGATTGGTATAGACCTATTTATGTAATCCTACAGATTTGTTGGGCAGATTGGTATAGACCTATTTATGTAATCCTACAGATTTGTTGGGCAGATTGGTATAGACCTATTTATGTAATCCTACAGATTTGTTGGGCAGATTGGTATAGACCTATTTATGTAATCCTACAGGTTTGGTAAAAATATATAAGCTTTAAGTTATTTAAGGACATAAATGTTGACGAAATTAGATGAGAAAATTAAACTAGTCTGTAGGAATTCGAAGCAGAAATCCAGATTTATCCATTTTTTAAGTATTGAACTACTCGTATTATCTTTGATATTAAGACATTATACTTTGAGTTTTTTTGGAGCAATGGCAAATTATAGAATGTTAGCTTCCGTTTACATTCACTTAATTTTCGAGCACCATTTGCTAAATTTAAGATGAATCTTGAATGTTTCTTTGCATGCTTTATTGTATGTACGTGTAGTGATTCCAAAAATATTTAACGAAATATTCCGATATGTTAACACTGTGAAATCCAGACAATATCCATTCAGCAAAGTTTTTCAGAAGTTCCCCCTACCCATGAAAATATTGTTACTATAATAACAATTCAAATATTTAGTTAACCTCGTTTTATTTCCTCTGCAGTGTTTGTTAAAATACTTGTTTTCTTAAAACATTGTTTCATATTTTTAAACGATATAATTTACATATTTTTACAATGAACATTTTTTTATGCAAATTAAAATTATAATGAGGTTATCTAATCTTAAAACATAAAAAAACTTTACAAACCAACACGTAGGCCTTGATTGAAAAGGTTCGAACTACATTTACAATCAACGTATTCTAAGAAGTTGGAACCTCTTCATTTAAGCATCGCAATTCCGAAAATATTTGGAGCATTCCCGTGTCCGCTCAATTACTATAATCACTGGTTTCTTAAACATCCATCCACATTGCATTTGACAAAATTATGTGGTCAAAATATTTTTCTTTCGTGAATACCGTTGTTGTCAAGTGTCACGGGGATGAATATACCAGAATATTTTATCAAAAAGTTAATTTTATATTGAAAAAGTAACAAAATTTATAAATCATAAAAAAAAACATGCCTGTAAGGTATTTTAAGGAAAAGTTATTAAATTTTTTAATCAATAAATCTTCAAAGTCTAGAACTGGCAGGGGAGAAAACGTGGAAGATTGGTGTATCTTATAGTGAGCTTACAATGTATGGTATTTTTGTTTCCGAAACGAAAAAAATGAAGTATTTTGGTGTAAACTTCGTGAAACAAAATACATTCATGTAGTGAAAGACCGAAGTATAAATATGTTTTGAACAAAAGGGACATATTAATTGGAAATAAAGTTTAATTTAACATTTATTATTAACCAAATATATTTTTATTTTACAATCAAGAATTTATTAAAAGAAATATGAATATCACAATAAATGGTGTCCGTTTATAGTAAATTGATTTTTGGCTATATTATATAATATTTTATTCAGATTTTAATCACATTGTTTTCATAAAATTATCAATTAACTAAACACTAAAAACTAAGATTACAAAACTTTACAAAATATTAAAAAAAAAAAAACAAGTTTACCCATCACGAGATTTTACTTTTCAGACCGGCTGAAGGACCTAAAACTTGTGTGCCTTTGGGCGTTTTGATGCCATAAAATGAATAGCTTAAGAATGTTCAAATGATATAATTATAATGATTCCTGCGGGATGGGCATTTTTTGTGCGGTGCCGACTGGCTGCGAGCGTGCAGTGTAGAAAGGTCCGCCCCTTTGGGGACCCTTTATTTAGTTATGAATACACAGGACCGCCACTATCACTAGTGCTACCTGTGTGCAAAAATAAGATTTGAAACCCCCTAGAAAAATAGGAATGATACTAGATTTTCGGATGGAAATTTTGATTATAACTCGCCTTAGATAAACAAGGTATCTCTTAAAAACTTATAAGTAACAAAGTGTTGTTCAGCACTTTAGCATTTTGTGATTTTGCATCAAAATGAATACATTAATTTAATTATTTGATAGCAATTAAAGCTTCACAGCGGCATTGTATTATTAGTGTGGATTTTTCAATGGAGACATGTAAAACAATAGAAATTCAGAAAGGGAAGTTAGTAACAATTTAAAGATTTATTCTTATTGAACGACAAATTATCGAGGAGACATTAAAAATATAATCATCAAAATGAATTTATGAAAAAAAGCAATCAAAGTATACCAAATATCTAAAACAAATTTTTAAACCATATTCCCTTCACCGAGAGGAAGGGAAGATGCAGACTCAGCAGAGACACATGGCACGCATGGCAACTGATCAAATGTTCACCATCCCTAGAGTTAAAACATCTTTTGCCCAAAGACAATATGCCTATTTAGCTCCCATGACATACAATGGGGTGTCGAATTCAATAAATGCAAAGGGAGGAAAACAATTTAGGCAGTCGATCAGAGCGTGGTTGTTATTGCGACAGGAGTTTGAGTACTTGGACTTGCAAGAGGAATGAATGACTTGTGGAAAAGGTTTGTGTGAGCTCTTGAGTGTGGTGTTTTTTGTTGTTTTATACTTATGTTTTTTTATGATTATGTGCGGTACATTGTGAGGTGAATGTTTTTGGTCTATCTGGAGTAATGAAGTGTGAGGAGTTTGATTTCGCGTGATGTGTACATGTGTAATTGAGTGTCACTGTTTGTCAGGTTGATGAGAATATGCAACGGGGTTTTATAAATTCAAAAATCGTAAATAAGTATCGATTTATTTTTATAAGTCCTCAGTGAGATACAGGCAAACGTCTTGTTTACTGGGGACACGACAAATGAAAGGCAACAAACCCAGATCCATTAAAATTGTGTGTTCAAATTAAATAACCTGTTGTTTTTTCACAAATGATGTATATTTCTTGTCATGTGTAAAATAAATAAAATAAAATGGCAACTTTTTATATTCATTCTCAAATCCTTGAGCATATATTTGCGCGTTCTTTCAAATGAGAGTTATTAATGATTTTACAAATATACTTTTTTTGCATTTTGATAGAAGGATTCATATAAAATTAAATTCATAATTTTATGTAATTTTTAATATTTGGTTCCATAATCTATACAATTAGAAATTAAATATCTTAGGCAAGAAAAAGAGTTTTCCAAAGTGTTCATTTTTGGGATATATTAATCATTCAATACTTTTTGCTTAGTTCATTGTTAATATATTACATTATTTCTTAAAGTAACATTACTTGGGTCTACCAAATTATTTATTTTTATAAAATATTTTTTTATTCAATTTCATTAAATAGAAATATGGATAACACAAGAGCAATAAATAACTACGTTGATTTATAGCTGTCATATGAAGTTTACCCTCGAGTGCATAGTACGCGTGAAACATTTGACATGACAGCCCTGCGAATAATATCCTTAGACATCACTATATTTCGGGATGTTAATATTCTTAAAAAAATTAACACTTTATTTCTTGTCTCTTTTATGGATACTTAAACCATGTAAGGACGAAAGAGAAAAAGTATTTTAGAATTTAATTTTGGGACATAAACAAGGTTATTTAAGGTGTCATAGCCTGAAGACTTTCACTATTTGGGTCCTTGCAAATTATTACAAAAGGGTAAAAACCTTAGTCATTTTAACAAAAAAATAAATAGATCGATTTCATGGACGACGTAATTGAGGGTTATATTCTAGCCTTTTAAAGAAAGTCTCCAGGCTCAAATCAGTCTAGGTCAAATCATTTTAGGTCACGAATGAGTTTCAAACGCCATTATTAACCCTTGAATATGATATATCATTAAGTAGATTTTTTTTTAATATTTGGAACAAATTACACCTAAAATGGACTATTTATTTAGATAATTTAAGACTGAACTTACCTCAAGATATGATCTTTGGGTTCACCGCCCCCTATTAAATGACAAATAATCGTTGTTGTCTACGCAGAGTTACCCAAAAAAAGTAAGATTGTTTGAGTATTCTCTATATTTTGCTTATTAGTTGAAACTCTTAAAAATAATCTTTACTTAAAATCATTTTAAAGGAAACAGTTTAGTGAAAAGTTAACTGTCAAAGATATTAAATGATAAATAATCGTTGTTGTCTACGCAGACTTACACAAAAAAAGTAAGTTTGTTTGAGTATTCCCTATATTTTGCTTATTAGTTGACAACTTAAAAATAACTTTTTCTTATAATAATTAAGCATACTATGTAGTGAAGTGTTAACTGTCATAGAGATGTATTTTTTATTTCATGCTGGACAGCTACAAAGCATCAATGCAAAAATTAAAAAACATGAAAAAAAATCCGAATGAAAACTATCGAGAAACCAAGAGAATGCTCAATGAGCTTGCTTATTGTTACCGACAACAAAGGTCCGTTGGGTTTAAGAAAAACAAAGTAAAAAGGGAAATTATCTTCAGAAATGCTATCTACGAGTATTCTACTCTTCCATGTACAAGAACATTGAAGAACAGTAAAATTGATTATTCTATTTTCTCAATAATATTTTCACACTTTTGGTTTAATATCATGGAACTATATTTTGCTTAATACCTTGAAACCATTATATAACATATGAGTATATGTCGTTTCTAATTCAAATGTGTAAAAATGAAAAAAGAAGAAATTCATTTAAAAATTTGGTTATCATTCATAAATTATGAAAGAATGTAAATATCGCCGACAAATTAATGTATTGTTATTTTTAAATACAATAACTTCTTAAACCAATGTTTATATTGTATGATATAACACCGCCCCTCAATATCTATCTCATTGGAAATGTTCAGGGCCTCTCCGATCATGATATAACACCGCCCCTCAATATCTATCTCATTGGAAATGTTCAGGGCCTCTCTGATCATGTACTTGCATTACGCTTAAGCTAAGATTCCCTTTTAACATTTCCAAATTCATCGCTTCTCCTTCTTTAAATTTTCTATACCGTTGGACTCTGGAACCAATTACTAGCTGTCATAAGACTCTCGCCCTCATTGGTTAGTTTCAAAGAGTGACTTAAAAATATGACATCTCTCTTCCCAGTGTTTGGTAAAATATTTTGTTTGACTGATAATTTTAATTTGCTTTTTAATGCTTTAAGTATGTTCAAGTTTTATTTCCTTTTTAAAAAGAACGATGTAACCTTTTTTCTAGCAGTTGGCATGATTGTAATCTTGTCTCATTGGCTGAATGAGATATACGTATGACAATAAAGTTACTGTTTGTATGTTTTACAATAATGTGTCTAAATAAATGAGTTCATAAACAATTTCAATAAGTCAATAAATGAAAATATTTTATTTTTAATATAGGGGATTAAGAAAATGGACGTGGTTAATAAAAATGTGATGACTCAAAGATAAGCTGTAGGTTGAAACAATTAAGATAAAATCTTTCGCCTTGCTTCAAACGCTGCTCAAATATTTCAGTAACATTAAGAATTTAACATACATTATTGTGTATAGTCTTATATCATGGCACACGACTTTGATTCGGTAGGAAAACGATTTGATCCATGAGTCCATGAAATGGCCGCGTGTCCGATGTGTATGCAGAATTTACAATTTACCCGAAGACACGGCGTAAAATTGTAGGATAAATGCTCGGAGATAATAGCCTTTGGAGAGGACACTGATCGCCTCACATACGAAAAATAAACTTTTTGTAAGCAACAAAACCTAAACTGTTATTTCTTCGCCCGCGGCACCCACCTAAAATAATAACAGACCAAGGATCAAATGGCGAGACGTTTTTTATGCCCCGACTTCTTGCTGCGGCAAATCATCGTGTCGTGTGTGCGGCTGCGTGGTAGGAAAGGGTTAGCAGTATTCAAAATGAGACCTAAGACCTACAGTTTATTTCGAGGAGAGAAGAAGAAACGAAAGAAAGATGTATTTAGATTAATATTGTTTTCACTATTGTGTACGAATAACACTTTATGTTACCACACAATAATGCTTGTTAAGTATATTGAGTAAGACACAAATCAATTATAACTTAAGTTACGATGCAATTGATAATGTAAAGCCACTTTTTTATTATAAGCTTTTAACATATTAAAAATAAATGACATAAGACTATTTATTGCTTATAATGCTATTTTCTGAAGAATGATCCATTATTTTAGAAAAAAGAATCTCTTAGAGGAAAGGTTGAAAAGTCAAACATATTCATTGAGTTGTTTATAAAACGGCGAATGAAGAATAAATTTGAAATCACGTGAAAATAGCAAGCGATGTTTATTTCCAAATTCAAAGATATTCGATAAGATTTCTGTGGCTTAGCGAAATGACTGTCTTCCAGCCCGTGGGTTGCGGGTTCATTTCTGCTTGTACCAAAAATATTTTAATAAGGGTTTTAGTTTATTTTTTACAGAAGGCCTCTTAAACACATTTGCAGTTGATTGGGAGAGATTACCACATGCTAGGAAATCCGCCAGTTTATATTATAAATAACGAAAATATAAAACGATACGATATTCAGTTTGGGTATAGCTCCTCAGAACTTGTAACAGTGGAAGAAATTATTGATATTGTCATTGAAAAATTTAATAATAAATTTAATTGTAATTTGTTTTATTAACACTGTTCATTCCACTTTTTGTAACGGTACAACCCTACCGGTTTCAAGGCGTTCCCCTCATCATCAGGTCATGTCATCAGTCTTGTTTATGCTCCACTGATGATGAAATGTAAGCCTTGTAACCGGTAGTGTTCAGCCAAGACATTTTTTGCCTCACAGGATATGCTCAAAACTATGTTAATACTTTTAATATACGAAAATTTTGCGTCCTATCAATTTAAATAAAAGTTTTTCCTAGATCTTTTCAACTACGAGTATGCCTGTGAAAATTTGATTTTTCGTTGTATTTTCAAGCAACTGTTTGAAATTCTTCAATAGTTGGGTATGCCTGAAGTTGTGCACAATATTCTATTATATTGGACTGTTTTCTTAACAATTGAAACATATTTATTTAGATATTTTAACAGCTGTTTTATTATTGATGATCTATTTTTGTGGTTAACGTTCGTTTTCTCAAGCAATATTTCAATTTGGTCGTTCTTTGTCAGCCTTAAAGTGTTAAAGATATTGGTGAGTTGTGCAGCTTTAAGAAGCTCTTGAAGACAACCCTTTTTCGTGTGTCTTATTAAAATGTATGATCACTATACACGTACACTACACTCCACCTAAAGCTGAATGTGTTGCTATCACATATGGGAAAATGTACAAAGGTTTATTTGTAGTTCGTCTTCCCTTGGAAAGTTTTTTATACATACAGATGCGGGAAAAGTTTTTACTCGATAGGGAATGACTGCAGTCGTCACCTTTATATTCTTACAGCGGATTCAAATCCCAAGTTAGATTGCACTTGAGGAGAGTCTACTCTGGCTATAAACAGTCCTTGTACAATATTATTATTATCATTATAATCCCAAAAACTGATTAGGACTATAATATGTTGTTGAAAGTGAAAATATTTACAATCTTTTCAGATAGAAGGAAGATGTTTAACCTCACAACATTATTTAAGATTGTCAGTTCGTATTTCAATAGTCCGGAACTAACTCCGTCTGTCATGTTACACATTCTTTATAGACCCACTCGGCAAAATGTTTTGTTGCATAGTGATGTGGTTGCAACTAATTATTTGCGCAACTCTTGCATAACAAGACAATACAGATTGAGTAATCAATATAGGTATTTGTATAAATTTTCATATGACTTTGACTACTAACAAGGGTAAAGTGAAAAAGTTATTCTTCCCTGGATGGATTCATTGAAATAAAATGATGTGTCTTTAAATACAAAGCACGCATCTTGTTTTTTTATTTGTAATATTTTTAATATGTTAAGAGAAGTAGGGTCGATTCCCGAGTTATCATAGAGTGCCTGGAGGAGGATCTACTTTCTAAACGATGCTATATACATTGTCTTTTTATTATTATAAACTGAATTAGCATGTTGTCAATGATTTTAAGCATAAAAATATTACCTTATCTCAAAAATTTCTTCATATAGTTTATTTTTCATAATTTGTAATGCTTTTTAGTACCAATATTATCCTTCTTAAATCAACTGATTGATTTCAATCTCATTGATATTCTGCCAGATTTCAGGCTTCTTCCTCACCTACCTCTCGTGTCCATCGCACGGCGTGCAGTGTCCAGATGACTGCTGTGGAAGCCTGCAGCTCCACTCAGCCGGGTCCGGTCCCATGTCCTGAGGGTGGGTCCTTAAACTCTGCCGAAACGTCTCGCCGGTGGTTAATCACATAAAATGTTTCTTTTCTTGCTTTAGGGATCAGAAGGAGATCGCTCCAATGTTGAGAGCTGAAAAACGAACATATAAATTATTAGGTTGATGAAAATTAGTACCAGCACAAATTGGAGCATTCCTTATTTTTTTTTTTACATATACAGACATGTACTTTAATTTATTGAACTCATTGTTTACATATGAAGGCATGTATTTTCATTTATTAACTCTTTGTTTATGCATGTCAGCATATACTTTCATTTATAAAACTATTTATTTACATATGTATGTATGTTATATCATTTTTAAACACTTTGTTTTTATATGTACGAGTAGGTATCTATTGGGTGTTAACATAAGTTGTGTCCGTTTTTTTCCAAATGAAGAGAACAAGAGGACGCAACAAAAACAAATTACAACAAATTAGTTAATAATGTATTCTCCTTCATTATTTTTCAACAAATTAATCAATAATGTATTCTCCTTCATTATTTACAGCTTCTTGCCAACGTTCTACAAGTTTTTCAATGCCTGTGCGATAAAAACCATCCGGTCTTGACTCGAGGATTTCGTCCAACCACGTCCGCAATTCGACGACATTATTGAAGGAAATGCCGCGCAAATTGTTTGAAAGCGATCAGAAAAGGTGGAAATCCTACGGCACGAGGTCTGGAAAATATGGAGGGTGCAGCAGGACTTCCCAACCAAGCGTTTGAATGGCATTTTTCGCAATGTTGGCGATATGAGGGCGGGCGTTATCGTGGTGCAGAATAACTCCATATTGCCGATCCGGCCTTTTTTGTTGAATTGCAGTGTTGAGCCGCTGCATTTGCAGAATGTATAGCTCCGCGTTGACTGTCTGATTGTGTTCAAGTATCTCGTAGTGGATGGACCCTAACCAATCCCACCAGATGCAAATCATCGTCTTGCGTGGATGCAAACCTTGTTTCGCTCTGGGCGTTGCTTGTTGACCATAACTCACCCATTCTTTCCGTTTCTTCATATTCACATAAAAGCACCATTTTTCATCACCAGTAATGATGCGGTAAAGGAACCTTTGCTTGTAGCCATCCGTAGCTCGATGACGCGCGAGCAAATCAGCAGAAATTGTCGAACGTTGATTTTTGTTGTTTTCACTCAAAACATGTGGAACCCAAGCGCAGAAATTCTGGACTTTTCCCATTGATTTAAGATGGCGGTATACAGTCATGGGACTACAATTCATCTGCTCAGATAATTTTACGGTGGTTTGAAGGGGATCTTCATGAATAATATGGTTTAAGCGGTCCCCATTGAAGTCCACTGGTCGTGCGAAACGCTCCATGTCTTTCAGGTCGAAATTACCGTCTTTGAAACGCAAAAACCCCAAACGAGCTGTCCTTTCATTCATCTTCACCGTACACTTCGCAAAAATCGGGAGCAGCTTTGGTAGCTTTATTTCCTTGATTGAACACGAACAGAAGGAGGTGTCGAAGATGTTCATTTTCTACTTGACATTCCATTTTGAAGGCTTGTTATCAAATAAAATAATTTATGTAACGTAAAAGCAAACACAATATCTTACAGAACTGAACATTTTATTTCGAATGACGTATAACTTTTAACATTTTGTTTTACTTTTGGTGCTCATTTTAAAATTTGGAAAAAACAGACACAACTTATGTTAACACCTAATACTTTAACAGTAAAAGTACTTTTAAAATGAAATTAAGCAACGATATATGTAAAAAAAAATATTTCATATTTCATTTACTTATTAATTATTAAAAAAATCAAAAATCAAATTTCAGGTAAAAAAAATAAAATTCATATAAAAACGCCAGTCAAACAAACCTTTAAATACTTCAGATAACAAAAAATAAAATCTACAACGAAAGTGAAAAACCTCAAAACATGAATACACATACAAAACGGAAAATCATTTACGAATCTGTATAAACAACACAGAAAAAAAGCAATGGCGTAAGTACATCAAAAATTTAAATTGCAATCAAGATAATTATTTTAAAACTGCTTTAAAATCGCCATGATTAATTTAAAATTAGAATAAACATAGTGAACAAAAATAAATGTGACATAAAATATCGAATCTTCCTTCTGTTTCTTTTACACGTCTTCATCATAATCATAATTTACCTTTCCTTCTTTCAAAATTTTATTCATTTGATCCATCCATACTTTTCTCGGTCGTCCTCTACCATGACTCCTACTTACACTTACATTGTAAATTTCTTTAGTCAGTTTTTTGTCTCCAAACCACCTCGACGTGCTATAATGTAATTAACACATACGTTTTAAGCTGAAATTTATTATTTTAATTACATTTCTTACTGTCTTACGTCAACACACTACATATAATTTCCAGTGCACGCAATTTCAAGTTACTCTTTCATTATTTTTTAGTACCCCCTTAACGCTGTTTCAATATTCAATGAACATTAATCGATTCAAAGACCAATAAATTCACATTTTGGCTGACGCCAGATAAAATAAAAAGTCGAGAAAGAAACTCAATCTAGAAAATTCAATGAATAATTCAGATTATATCAATTTTGTTGCAACATACTCGTAATATAGTGGCATGTGGATAGATCCAAGCGATGTCCACCGATCCGTATATAAATGCATCAAATAATGTAGACACGCACATGAAAGTTAAATGAATTAATTGCTAAAAATAATAAAGATATTTTGAAGTTCAAAGTGATTTAAAATGCCATACACCATTAAGATATATTTTATGGATGATATGTTATATGGTAATGGCATCTACATAATCAAGTACGTGAATCACAAATCATTTAATACGCCAGATACTACTCGTACTATGCTTCATTCATTGTTTTTCATTATCACCCTATACTTATTCCTGATGATATATTTCATTATCATCAGGAACTCCATACCATACTCTTCAATCTTGATCGGTTCACAGCTTGGCA
>CATKWJ010000667.1:0-60330 GCA_949825065.1 Odontocerum albicorne | reverse complement strand
CGAAGTGTACGGTGGAGATGCTATGAATGATGGTTTTTGCGTTTCAAAGACGCTAATTTCGACCTGAAAGAAACATGGAGCGTTCTGGATGACTAGTGGACTTCGATGAGGACCGCTTTAACCATATTATTCATGAAGATCCCTTTCAAGCCACCGTAGAATTGGCTAAGCAGATGAATTGTTGTCACATAAATGTACACCGCTATCTTAAATCAATAGGAAAAGTCCAGAAGTTCGGCGCTTGGGTTCCACGTTTTGTGTGAAAACAAAAATCACGTTCGACAATTGATGAATGACAACCTTTGAGAATTTTTTAATATAAAATACACATTTATTGTATGAAAATGGTAAAAAATATTTTATTTTCAAAGTATTACCCCATCGCTAACTACACATTTTCCCAATCTCTCTGGCAATTTGTGGATGGCACGCCAAAAAAACTGTTGCTCTTTTGAGGCAAACCAATCATCGAGCCATTTCGTAAGAAGCGAAGCGCAGAATTTCGCAAGTGGTTTTTCGGTTTTTCTGCTGTCTTTTTCGGTTTTCCTGCTGTTTTTTTCGGTTTTCATTCAGTTCATGTGGGACCCATTTTCCCACCTTCTGGATCTTTCCCATGGCTTTCAAATGTATGTAGACGGCTTCTCGTGTCACATTTAATTGATCCGCGAGTTGTTGCGTTTGAGCGTCATCCTCATCCAACAATGCTTGCAATTCAGCGTCTTCAAACTTTCTCGGTGGTCTTCCACGTTCTTCGTTTCCCACGTCAAAATCACCACTTTTGAATTTTTAAACCACTCAAAGCACAGTGATTTACCAAGAGCATGCTCACCGTAAGTTTTCTTCAAATGATAACAGAAAATCAATGTTGTCCACAAATCTTAGTTTTCAGGCACCAAAACAGACATGTTCAACGCTATGAAAACAAATGTAGTTGTACTAAACTTGTATTGTTGTGAGTTAAAAGTCTTTGGCAAATGTAAACACAAGAAAAAGGCGCCAATGACGCGGTTTGACAGTCACTACATTGACAACTAGAGCCATCTATAAGCAAATTCCGGTTTCATATTTACAGACCTGGTACATATAAAATGAATCGTATAAAAATACTAAATACTGAAATACGAGGGTCATCCAGAGACTAAGGTTACAAGGGCTCCTGAGGCCGGGGAGGGAATTTTTGTTTCAAAGTGCAACTGGCGTGTAGGGGGGTCCTAACGGTCAGTTTGTTTGGTGCCGCGTGTTTGTCGGCCATTTTGTTCAGTCACAGTAAATTCTTCCGATGGAGAGGTCGTCGTGCGCTCCCGCCAACTCTCGTCCGTGCGAGACCCGCGCGGTGATCCCGCGCAGTTTTTAGACTTTGCAGAACAATACCACCGCAAATATCCATCGGAAGCTCGTGGAAGTTTATGGTAGTGATGTGATGAGGTCGACAACATGTCACGAAGTGGGTTAGGTTTTTCAGAGAAGGCCGTACTGATACTCACGACGAGGCAAGGCAGTGATTTCTGACGAATTTGTGCAAAAAAATTGAAGAACAAGTGCGAAATGACCGCCGTGTGATGCTTGACGACCTTCACGAAGAATTTCCTGACATTTCTCGAAGTCTCTTTGGTAATATTGTGTCGGAAAAACTTGGTTACAAGAAGTTGTGTGGGAGAGGAGTGCCCAGAATGCTCACACCGGAGCATCGTCAAAATCGCGTGACCGCCGCGCGTGAATTTTTGGATCGTTTTGCACCGGAGAGAGAAGCTTTTCTGGAATCTATTGTGACGAGAGATGAGACGTGGGTGTGTCACTACACCCCAACAATTTTTCAACGATCAGAAGGTCGAGGAAGCTGTGAAGAAGGGGCTGAAAGAGCTGGCGGCGGAGGTCTATGACACTGGCAAACAAAAGCTGGTGCCCCGACTACAGAAATGTCTCGATCTCGACGGCGATTACGTTGAAAAATAGTTAAATATATTTGTGAAGTATCCTGTGAATTTCAATTAAATACAAGCATTTTTCGATCCTACATAAATGTTGTAACCTTACTTTCTGGATGACCCTCTTAATATATGATCTCGACGAAAATTGTACTGAAATTGTTATTGATTCGTTCCTTTAATTTATGTACCATTCCCGAAAAGAAAAATACTGAACTACATTCTGGGAACATAAGAATGAAAATAAAATCTTAAGAAGAAGCTTTATTTACATTTCAATTCCGGTTAAATATTAATGTCCTTCTAATTTGTCTCGAGTAGAATAAATCAAAGTGCCTAACGGTTGTACAAAATGAGCGTACAGTATAATGTTGTATACCTTAGGCTTATTTTATGGGGTCAACTCTACAGTTATATCGCGTTTCATTAAATATTCTTAAGTTTATATAAGGCCTGGAACGAGATGAAATTTGCATATGATCGCTGAAAAAGGTCGACGCCGCGTAGGGAGGGCCTAATTTGGGCGCGTGTTGGCGGTGTCAACACTGTAACAGATAACGACAAATAATGGTAAACAAAACCGCACGAATATCTCACATGCGGGAAACTCGACTGCCACTCGGCCAAGATATTATAATTATACACGGATATCTTGTTCTTTCTTTACGAAATACTCGATTTAATTACATAGATGAATGCGGCGACTAGCGTAGTGGCATTTAAAAAAATATGTGATAAATAATACGAAGTACAAATATAACGCATTTCGCGTTTAAACGAACTGATAACACAAAAATAAAAATTCAATAAATAATAAGTTGACTAATGATCGAAGAATATATCCTAAGACAGTTTATTTATTATTTTCAGCGTCTGCTGATGTTGCGCTCAAGCAATTGAAAAAATAGCTATAATAAAAGTTCAGAAAAAAATAAAACGAAAAATTCACATACAAGTAAGTACCAAAACCATGTTTTCTTTACGAGTAAAAAACTAAAAAAAAATCATGTAAAGGTCTTGCAAATGAAACATTATAATGTTGATTATTATATTACATAATTAAAACAATAATTCAATATGTTCGACACAACGAGCTTCATAAAATAGAAATTAAATTGAATCAATGTGGAAGATTTGAACGACATTCCATTTATACTCGTATAGTATATACTTTATTTTCTTCAAGTCAATTGACATAGACAAAAAAATAAAAACACAATACAAAATATTCAGTCAAAATGAAATGCATAGTTTCATTGGTTTCACAATGAAACAATTACCCAGAATACCGTGCCGTGCATGAGAAAGCATAATGGAAAATTCCTCCAAGAATCAAATCCTTTATTTTAATGAAGCGATGAAAGTGAAAATCCCGCATCCGCGATGGTATGGGGCGGTTGAAAGGGAAAGCAGGCGGCAGTGGGAGGCTGGCGGTGGGCAGTGGGCGGCTGCAGCCCCCAGGGTTGCCGCCTCCCTGTCCACCCGCCGCACCCGCCCCCCCGGCACATACACATCAGCCGCTGCGACCATTACCGTCGACGCAACTTTCAAGGTCGTCGCGGGGAAAGTGAAAGCTATCGCCGGGTGGGTCGGGGGCGCTAGGACTGAGGGTTGGATCGCGGGGGGCTGCACCACCACAGCCTCGGGGTTACCAGGTAACATTATATATCGGGAAGGCGCTGTATATACGCGTCGCGAGGGAGTGAGGCCAGCCCGGCACCCGCCCGCGTCCCTCTCACAACCCTCTCGAGCTAGCTTCACTGCTCAGGAAGTTACCTCATTATCTGCTCTGCTTCCGATCAATTCTATCATTAGTCACTCGATACGCATTTTCATCCGAGATCTCTTCAATAACTAAATTTTGACTCCAATAACCAGTCAACATAGAGTGGAAGATTTCGATTTCAGAAACTCAATTTCCTTTTTTATGAATATTGAAAAGAAAAAGAAAAAAGACATTTGACAATATTTTGTTGTCCAAGATAAAAATTATTGTTTCAAAATAAAAAAAATAAAAAAAACTATCAAATCAATAGTACAGCGAGAACGTTTTCCATAGTGATTAATGTGAAAATACGAGCCAAACATTAATTTGATTTCTTGAAATATATATTGTACAATAAATATTTCGAAATTCTTCAAAAATCGGAATATAGTAAGCCAAGAAACAACAAAAATATTGTATTGTAACATAGGGATGGGATACAAAATGTATTGTATCACCTTGATTAAAACATAGAGACGAAAAATTACAAAAAAAATATATTCTCAAATACTGTTACAAAAAGTGTTTTATTTATTTTTTAAGTAAAAACCTATAGATTCTTATAACGGACCGATAATTCTCCAAGTATTAACTAACAAGGACATATTAATTTCATTAAAAAATCATAAACAAAATATATACGAAAAACACCTTATCTGGCAACATCGAGCACATGTGAATGAGACAGACAAAAACAGACGATATGGCTGTGTTATCCTTGAAGTTTCAAAAGTGCAAGGAAAAAAGTGAAAGCGACAGCGGAAGAAACGTAAACAGAAACGAGACGGCACGAGGGTGGGGGTAATGCCTCCATGAGCTGAGCAGGGTGAAGGCTGCTGCGAAGCGAGACAGCACTAGCTCAGCTCGCTGCGATCGTAAACCATCGCAACTCAATCGAGTCCTCCCATTTTAAGAATCACCAATTTAGAACTTTTTCAATGGAATCAAAATAAATGAACTTTTCATCTCGCTAACAAACTTTAACGGAGAAAGATAAATAATATTTTAGTAAAAATTGTTTTATTCCTAAAATTTTTTTATTCTTACAATTTTTCAATTTGACTTTATTTTTAAGACATTTCGATTTAATAATTTCTCAAAAATTAATATTGCGTTGATTGATCATAAATATGACATTGATATGAATAGCGAATTTATATTTTAACGCTAAGTAAAAATATTTGGTTTTTCTGATAATTTCAAGAATTTTACACATGATTGTAGTTATTTAGACATGATTGTAGTTATTTAGACATGATTGTAATTATTTAGAGATGATTGTAGTTATTTTATTAGATTGAATTGTTATAGAAAACTGAAACATCACCATAAAATGTCGAGATTTTCTTTAAATATATGCCATAGGTAAAGTTTTTTAATGGAGCTAATTAAATATTTACACTCCTTGTTGAGATTTTATAAAATAAATCTTAATTTACCTATAAATGTTTCAACATTCTTAAGACACAATATTAGAAACGCAGACTAAAACTATATTATTATATTATTATACATTTATAACGCTTTATCCACGAAAGGTGTTGACTTGATTATGAAAATTAACTAGAAGATAATTAATTCAATAATTCCATAACAATTATGAACCATTCATCCTTTTTCGGAGCATTCATAATTTATTTTCAATATTTGAGTGTAAAATATTATATCTTGTGGAAAACACCATTGAAAATACCTTTACATAAAAAAATCGTTAAACAAATAAGTGATGCTATAATTTCAATCGCCCAACTCTCGCTACACAATAAAAAAAGTCGACGCACCTGTTGCAAATAAAATATAATTAGTTGATAAAATAGTAAAGGAAATTGTGAAATAATAAAAACGGCATATCTTCCATATATGTGAATCTATTTTAAGTTTGAGCCCTACAGTGCTCGTGGGTGAGAGTGAAAGGCTCGCGAAGAAGAGCGGCGCACAAGGCCGACCCACCGCCCCACGCCCTCCGCGCGAGAATGTGTGCGCCGCGCGTACAGACGAGTCGTAGCGCGTAGCAGCCAAGTGTACGTAGCTACGAACCGTAGAGCCGAGAATATATGGTATGTAGCTACGCGCCATAGAGGCGAGAGGAGAGTATGTTATGTAGCTCCACGGCTGTGTGGTGTGGGCCTGTGTAGCGCTGCAGAATACCACAATGCCGGTCGTTGCGCAACCTTTGACATTTCCCAGCGTAGAGCATAAATATCAAGAGCCCGTAGCGCGGCTTGATTTATATCCTACCTACCTAACTACATTATAAAGTTAAATGATGCAGCACGTTATAAAGTGCGCAACATGGAAATAAAGTCAAATCTCTTCTGTGTATAACAGACGAACGGAAAATACACTTTTTTTGGGTGGAAATTTATGGCACACGTATAAATAGTAAACATTTTTTAGGTTATAAACGGAATACAAAAGAAAGATAAAAAAATAAATTGTAACTTTATTTTAAAGTCTAACGTAATGTGATTATACTCTAGTAAGGGTAATTAAAAGATTGATTGATTTTAAAAGAAAATTTTGTAAAAAGCAGCATTAAAGAGCGACTAGTTAAAAGCTCAAAAAATGGGTTCAATTTTTAAAAAATGTTAAAGGTCCTTCAGTTGATTTTAGAAAAATGTTCTCTACTCCGACAGATATGTTAAATATTCACGTGACATTGGTAATTTTCAAAATACTTAATTGCATTGTGTCCAAAAAACATTCTGCTTCTTCCTCTTATATTATGTTACGAGCATACATCGATTGCACAAACTTAAACTCCATCTTTTTCGAGGTTTCATATAGGGAATTGTTGAATTTTCCACGTTTTCTACATGACCTAGCCAGTGAACTATATTCTTTTTTACACTTTAAAATATTTTCAATGCGAGAGTTTCTCACATTATCTCTAAATATTTGCCAGTACGGGTTTAAATTTCAGATTTAAGGGTTTAAACTTTATAGTTTGGTTTTTGTTGCGTATGATTTCTAGAATTAAGTAGTGTTGACTATAAATAACTATTAAATCAGTATTAAAAATAACCAGTTCATCAGAATACGATGAAACAATACAATGTGTTAAAACACATCACTAAATTGTTTTATTTAATGGAGATAAAATACATAAACTGAGATTATAAATTAATTCAATGACGAATAGTCAAATAAAAACATAATCAGATACAAATTTAATTCGGAAAAATTAAAAAAAGACGTTTACTTCATTTAATTTATGTATATGGTGTATGGAAGAAAAATACTTGGATAACACACCTTTAATTTAGTTAATAATGTAAAACATATTCTTCAAAGTTGACATACATAAAACATGTTTGTTTTTATGGATTATTTATTATTTACATTAAGAAGTATTGTGAATTATGTTTTTTTCATTAATGAGAAAAATTGATGAAAAAATAAATAAAAACACACACAAAAGAAAAAAAACATATACTATGTTAAACATTGAAATAAAATTTGTTAAGAAATGTTTTGAACATAAACTGTTTATATTTCAATAAAGTCAATTAAAAATACGCAAAAAATAGAGCCGAGGAAAATTAAACGAAGGTGTCAAAAAACCTCACACAAAGCAATCATGAATAATGGAATAATGGGTGCAAGACACGGAAGAGGAAAACGCAGAAAATAGAAAAATAGTCTCGTGGAAAGGGCACCGCGATGTGGAATCAGCTGTTTCCGCCAGGCAGTGGTTTTAAAGCGTTAAAACAATATCAATATGAAAAGTTGGGCACAACAAAGGGAGAACAATGAAATACTTAATGTTACTTCCTCGTTATACTTCCAATAAATATGCGATGGGCGGCATGGCGAACTGGCGGGGTGGGGTGGGGGCGGCGGGCACCTGGCGGGCGGAGCGCGCATTGCCGAGCCGCCGCGCCGGGTCGATACGGGAAGCCGCCGCGCAGCCGGGGGGAGCGAGGGCGCGGGCGGCGGGCGGGCGGGGACACATGCACCTCACCCCAGACACTCACCGCCCTCGGGACGCCGCCACTAACCCTACCGCCCCCAACCCCACGCCCCCCGCACACCCTGCCATCTCCCACGGCCCGCGCGCCAAGTAACGCCCGAGGAAAGTGCAAGTGGAGCACACTTTCACTACTAGCACACTTTCTCCCGCGGGGGGGGGCGCGCCCCTGCACCCCTGCACCGATCCCGCCCCCGCCCACCGACGCTCGCCCGCCGGGCCGCCTAGCTCCAGGAACTAGGATGCGGTACCATTTCACTTTCTGCGCAGTTTTCTCACAACGCTCGCTTAGTGCAATATGCGACTTGCGTACTTAAACCACATCGATTTAATTTAATCAGAACCTTCATTTACTAACAACAAATCGAGTGCGTAATTTTGTGATGTTTATTAGCACAAAGGTTTGATGCGTAGCAATAATCCAAAAAGAAAGAAGCTATGAATATTTTGGAAAAATTACAATAATATTCTTATGTTAAGGAATCCTTGGTACTGTCTATCATAACAAATTTGATTACAGTTCGTTGCAAAACAAAATACAAAATTCAAATCAAATTTGAAAAATCCTTTTCTTTTATTATATTGAAAAAAAAGTGTATTTACCTTATTTTAAACCAATAGTATAAAAAAGACAGTTCTTAATGCTTTAGCATTAAAACCTCTTTTTAAGTATCAATTAGTTTTATATATTATACTATAAGAGCACACTGTAAACAATTACACAAAATTTTACAAACATCTAAATTGATGCAAAAAAATACCACCTAACTTCATTTAACATTGTTTTGGGGTATCATTGGTAATATGAAATGCATAATTCATTGATTTATTAACGACCTCTTTGACATGTGGACACGTATGGTATATCTTCCAATCCAGGGGTTGCGGATAACATTCCCGTTGATACTCATTTCTTCAAAAGGGTTTTAGTCTAGTTTTTCCTTAAGAACTTTTTAACGTCTATCTGGTTGATTGGAAGATGTTGTCAAATAACCAAACAAAACCCCGCAAGGTTGTACTGTATAGGTACAATGGAACTGTAATACAATTCTATAATATACCATAATCTGTTATTAAAAAAACAGAATGCAGAATTAGCAAACAGTCTAATAATTTAGAAAATATTTCAAAATGCATTATTCGGCGCTTATTCAAGCAGTTTTACAAGTACGTTAATTTGTAAGTGATAAAAATGTTTATATTTTTCTTAATAAACAGAGAAAATCATCCTAGTATACCTTCAAAATGTACTAGATGCATATCCAGGTTTATAGAGAAAACATATTTTTATTTAGTATTAGGCGTTAGAAGAAAATATCTAAACATATGTACCATCACGCCAATATCTGTCAAGGTAGGCAAAGAGGACAGAGCGCCAGACTTTCCTATCTTGACATACTTCGCCTCTTCTACATCCAAACACCTTCTCATACAACTTGTACGATTCTGACTATTAACGTATAATTCTTTCACAGTAACATTCACTAGATCCAACCATACTTTTGTATATACATATAAATATACATATCCATACACATATTGCATGCATTGGAGATTATTAACGGTCTGGACCATCATTGACAGTTCAAATTGAAGAAAATGTTCAAAAAGTGGCTGAAATTCTTCGAAATTATCGTTATGCGTCTACTAGGCTCATTGAAGAGCTCACTGGTATTCCTGAATCCACTGTCCATCTCATTTTAACGGAAAATTTGGGCAAATGAAAGGCCTGTACTGACTGACGATAACAGTTTTTGCAGGATGGAGCACTGCAGAGACATGAAAAGAGTGACTGATATAGATCCAGACTTCAATGTCAAGCATTGTAACAGGTGATGAAAAATTGTGGTTATAGTATGAGCCACTTACAAAGCGCCAGAGCTCGGAATGGAAGGGTCCACAATCTCCGAAATTGAAAAAAATGCGCATGCAGAAGAGACGAATCATGCTCACCGTTTTCTTTGATTACAAAGGAATTATCCATAAGGAACGCCATCACGCCAGAATGTCAAATGGTGAACGCCGATGTGTACTTGGGTGTTTTGAATCGTTTATTGGCCAAAATTCTTCGAGTTCGAACCGAATACCGGGAACAAGGGGCATGATCTTTGTTGCACGAAAATGCACCGGCGCACAAAAGCAAGATTGTACACGATTTCTTGGCTCAAAAAGTAAAAAAAGTATCGATCACCCCCCCCCCCCCGTATTCGCTCATGGCGATTTAAATAAATAAATACAGGTTTATTGATAGCAACATAGTATGTACATAATACATTTAGATATATTTCAAGAACACATTAAAAAATTTGGCTCCATGCGACTTCTGGCTATTCCCGAAACTGAAATTAGCGATGAAAGGAAAGCGTTTTGATACGATTTCAGACATCCAGAAGGCTTCGGCCGCAATTTTGGAGGCAATTCCGAAGAATTATTTTCAGGAGTGCTTCAGAAAATTTAACAACCATTTCGAGTATTGTATTGTCTCACAAGGAGTGTATTTTGAATAAAAGGTAATGTGAACTAAAAATAAACAATGTCTTGTATTTCAATTCTCGTCAGTCACCTTTTGCATTGGACAGAGAGTATATGTGTGTATGTTATATGTCTTGTTAGTCTTTCTGCATTTATTCGTTCCACATACCTAAACTAAACCATTTCAGCGTGCTTTTCTTGGTCTTACTCGACACATCAGCTTTAAGTTCACATTCATCTCTAATAACTTCATTCGGTATTCTATCAAACATTGTTACTCCATGGATTATACTCAATGCGCTCATTACTACAACAATAATTCGACTCCTCTCAGTCTTTTCCACGTCCACGTTTCACTCCCATACATTAAACTTGGCACAACAATACTATTATAACTATCATCTTAGCAGATTTTGATATTGTCCGGTTCGACTATATATGTTTTAGCGGCCCATTGACTTTGTTGCCTTTCCCTAAACGTCGTTAGATATCTCTCTTTACTCTTCCATCATCTGATAAAAAAACTACCCAAATAGAAGAATTCCTTAACTTACTCCAATCCGCATCCATATATTGCATTCACTTTTCTATCACCATTTATTTGAATTTCGCAACATTCATTCTCAGATAGTTATCTTCGCATATATCGTGCAATTTACTTACGAAACTCTGCTATTCATCTTCACTCTCCGCCAACACCTCCATGTCATCAGTATACAGCAATACGCATATTTTCCCATACGACATTTGGATGCCACCCATTGACCTCTGTACACATAGTTTCTTCACACATGAATCAATAGAAATATTGAACAACCAAGGTGACATAACACATCCTTGTTTTACCCCTTTTGAGATATTGAGGCACTCAGACAAGGCACCATTCCCTCTAATACATGCACTACTTTCGAAGTAAAGCAGCGGAGTAAAAGAAAAGTGGTCCAATCAAAATATGATTAAAAAAAAAGAAAATCATTCCAACCAACAGTTTAAAATAAATCACAAACAGGATATTTTTAGTTATTGAAAACATCATTAACTTAGAAGATGCATGTAATATACCATATATTAAAATTATAAAGACCCGTTTTGCATCCAAGATCAAATTGTTTGTGAAAAAGGTCATAGGGATAGTTGAAGTTAAATAAGTAACAGTGTTTACTTAATACTTTCTACACTGATGAAATATTTTTTCGAGTAATTTGTTGCAATCGAGAAAAACAAAACATTTTTTAGTTGGCTCCGTGGTTTCAACACACACATGTAAGTGTTGAAAACACGAAGTTAATACATAAATTCAATATTTGTTCACCGTAAACCAATATGTAATTTTTTAATAATTGCGTTTATTTTACAAACATAATATTGTTTTTAGTTTTTTTCTATTTATTGATAGTTAAGTGTCCTAGCTCATACGACGTTAGTTAGCTCGTTTGAAATAAGGATTACCAAAGTCAGATCATGGAATTGTATTAAAATGAACTAAAAAAATTAAAAATTGTATTTCGACAGCTGTCGTATGAATATATATTAAATTGAAGCATAAGGAACTTTAGAGATTCCTTACCTTAGAAGTTAGCATTTAAATTCAACAAACATGTTTTGGCAATGTTATGCATTAGACCGACTTATTTAACCTAACATATTAACGTATACAACTATTGAAAGAACTATTAAATGGAACATGTGAAAAACGTTAATTTTTTTTTCAAAATATCACAATTTCATTCCGATCAGAAAGCGAAGGTCAATTTGACGCGTTGGTGTCCGATTGAATGTTTACCATAACCGAGTTAAGTGAATCGAGCAGGTTTTTCAAATACCTAACCCAACTCGCATACACGTGCATACATTTAGAAATAGAGGAGTCGTTAAGTACATAAATGTAGACAAATTCAAGGTTTTGAACATCGAAATCTTTGTGTCGTCTTCATTTGCATAAGCGTTTGCGTAATTCCCGTAGTACATGCTCGCATCTACTCGTAGTTGGAAACCAGCTCATGCTGTGTGCGTATCTATGTAGACAGGTGTTCTGGCGCAGCGCAGCCAAGTCTTGCCTTTTCTTCATACACAGCAAAAACATCGCTCCCGATTCTCACTACTAACTGCTGCTTAAAACATTATTAGAAAAACAAAGTACCTATTTTGATGCTAGTCCACGATACAAAGATATTTAAAATAAACATTGAAAAAAATAAACACGACAATATCGTTGTTAATCGGCGAATTTCGGTACATACTAAAATGACTGATTCAGAGTGTAAAAACTAAGAAATATTAAAATTTAAAAAATCTCTAACCAATATTTAATAATCAAATATTTTGTAATAATCAGAATTATTCGGAAATCTTATTCAAAAAATTCCGGCACCGTATATTATGCTTTATCTCCAGATTCAGGTTAATATTTGCGCTACGTATGTAGGTATGTATCGTAACTTAAGCCATGAATCACAAAGAAGTCGAGAGAAACAAAAAACTTCAATAAAAGAGAGGCTCGCTGGCACAAACCGTCGTGAAAATACGATATAAAAAGATTCAAAAGAAATTTCACGGCGATGAAAATGTTTTACTCTCGTATAATATTAAAAACAATAATGATTCCTTTTTTACAGTTTGCAGTCGACCCACAATGGAAAAACGTAGTAAAAACAAAACGATGTTATTCCGTTGGTGAACCAACCATTTTCAACCTTACATTTGTTGATTTAATCGTTTTTTTCATCAATTTAAGGAATATGATAGATTAAGATATTTACGCCAGTTGAGATAATTGTAAAATGAACTTTTTCAATTTCAATTCTAAACCACATCATTCAAAATATGCAATACATTCCGAATATAGAAATGAGATCAAGTTACCTGTTTTTTCTTCATATCTTAACAAAATATCTTTATTGATTTTGCAACTAATGTATTTATTAAGTCAATTGTAACAATAGTAAACGGGTATCCTTAAGCAATAAAACATGATATTCAAAATTCTATTATAGATTACCTGAATTCACGCAGTTTTGGTGTTGAATAGCGTAAAAATCATTACATTTAAAAATTAAAAAACATTTAGTGGGTGAAATTGAAAACTCACGTTAAATGAATCTAATTGTATGCACGTAACTTATGATAGGGGCATATTCCTTAAAACGTATCCTATTCCAAAGCGAATATAAACTGAAAATGATAAACGTTTTATTTGATAGGTTGATCTACTCGTATATTGAACACACAAAGCAAATTATACGTATTTTAAACATTGAAACAAAACAATGTACGCAATTTAATTTGAAATCTTAAACTGAAATATGAACGCAGTTCTACTATTTTCCAGCGGTGTGAAGAAGATATCTAAATATTATATATATTATACCGCGGATATCAATATATACTATTCTTCATCAGCGATGTCTTAAAGATACATTTTATTGGTTTTTTTATGTCATCTCAATTTCACTCATTTTGGTATGAGTGGTAGTCAATTTAAAAAAAAAAAATATGTGCCTTTATCTCTCTCCAGTCCCTATGTTTACCGTACGTCAAAAGTATAACCATTTACCATTTATTTGATTAGAAAAAAATGACTTCAAAAAAGGTGTCAAAAACTTGTTTCTATTTATGACATACGAGTATATACGATTTATGGCGTAAATCGCCATATTTCGACATTTAAAGGCATGATGTGTTATAAGTTGAACATTACTTTCAGTACCAATGTTTTCGCAGAACCCAAACATCTATCTCTCTTCGTTCAAGTTGTTCTAATAGTTTGAGTTTACAGTCCCATGGTGCAATGAAAACAACAGAAGTAATCCTACCTTCACAGAAGAGCGTGACATCTGCGAGGCTTTCCGACTTGAATAGATTTGAGAAGGCTGTAGCGAGATTTGAACCGAAGCTGTTCCACTTTAGACAGAACTGCTGCTGCGAGTCCATCCCCGGGCCGCCTGGAAAGTCTAATCTGAAAAGAAAAAGAAAATTCTAATAAAATCAACCATTCATACTTGTCAAATAAAACCTCACTATCGATAAAATTAAAAACTCTTGTGATTAGTTAATATTTTCGAATAAAAACTCAAATGAATTATATCGGTTGGGAGACAAGCGTTTAATCAACTAGACCATGGAGGTCGTCAACAAATCTATGGTATAGCAGATCAAATGAAAAAAGACAAAACTCAAATGAATTATATCGGTTGGGAGACAAGCGTTTAATCAACTAGACCATGGAGGTCGTCAACAAATCTATGGTATAGCAGATCAAATGAAAAAAGACAAAACTCAAATGAATTATATCGGTTGGGAGACAAGCGTTTAATCAACTAGACCATGGAGGTCGTCAACAAATCTATGGTATAGCAGATCAAATGAAAAAAGACAAAACTCAAATGAATTATATCGGTTGGGAGACAAGCGTTTAATCAACTAGACCATGGAGGTCGTCAACAAATCTATGGTATAGCAGATCAAATGAAAAAAGACAAAACTCAAATGAATTATATCGGTTGGGAGACAAGCGTTTAATCAACTAGACCATGGAGGTCGTCAACAAATCTATGGTATAGCAGATCAAATGAAAAAAGACAAAACTCAAATGAATTATATCGGTTGGGAGACGAGCGTTTAATCAACTAGACCATGGAGGTCGTCAACAAATCTATGGTATAGCAGATCAAATGAAAAAAGACAAAACAACGAAAAATTATAGTAAATAAAAGTCTCTTAAGTTGTAAAAAATAATATGTACTAAATAAAATCTTAAAAGTTATACAAAACGCTTTTCAGTTACTATAGTCACTCAAAGTATATCTTTCATATTAACTCTGAAAATAATTATGAAATAATCTGTTCGAAAAGCCAAAACAAGTTTAAGTGACAAATTTTTAAGTACAAGAGATACTAAGGGATATTAGAAATTTGAAAAATATGAAAGTATAATACTTAAACTGAGCGCAAAATAAATCTACCACCTAAGCTGTAAGTTGTAAGATACCTAACAAGTAGTTTTATTCGATTTGATATTAAATTAATGTCAACTTTCCCGAATACTACTCAACAGTTTTGTTGTTTAAAGTTTTTTTGCTGATAAAAATCAAATATTGAAAATACTTCCATAAATTCCTTTCAAACGTCTATCACTTTAATTTTGCAGAAAATTGCCAACAAGTAGTAACGCAGTAAGTAGTTAATATATACCAGTTCCCGAGAGGGTTTGTGTCCTCCTCTGTAAGTAAAATCGTTCTATTTTGAATTGAATTTTCAAGTATGCATCCACGTTTAATTTGTATCCAAGATTCACTGCTGGATTTACATCAATATCTAAATTACAGTTTAAAGTCACTGACAGGACAGTATTTACTTTATTTACCTTACAACACAAACTACATGCCAAATATTCGATATGCATGTCATAATTCTTTCCGAAAAAAATAATTACGTATTTCATGAGGCACGTCGCTTATGCTTTGTAGCTAAGAAACTAAATTAATCTAAATTAGCTAAGAAACTAAATTAATCTAAATGTTTTTTTACCTTTTTCCATAAAATGTAGTAATTTACTATTCTCGAAGAGTTATTAAACTTCACAATTTATGTTGCGTTTTTTTTTGCAGTACAAATTTTCCTTTCACACTTGTCTATCAAGTAATTGTGATAGTCAAGTGTGAAAGGAAAAATAAATGAGACGTATAGGCGAAAAATTAAAGACGGAAGTCGAGGAATTCTGCTATTTAGGTAGTATTATAGTCACAGATAATGGAAGAATTCAGAGGGATATCGAACGACGAAACTAAGTCAATGGGGCGCTAAAACATACTATATATACGAACCGGACAGCATCAACATCTGCTAAGACGATAGTTTCCAATAGTGGTTTGGTGCCAATTTTGATGTATGGAAGTGAAACGCTGCCGTGGAAAAATACTGAGAGTAGCCGAATAAATGTTGTAGTTATACATGGAGGAACGATGAAATACGAAATGAACTGATATGGGATGAATGTGAATTTTAGTGTGATGTGTAAAGTAAGATGAAGAGTACGTTGAGATGGTTTGGGCACGTGGAACGAATGAATATAGAAATACTAACAAAACAGATGTACTCATATATTATAGTTCTAATGTGGAAGACGTGTGAGAGGAAGACCCAGGAGAGTATGGTTGGATCAAATGAATGATATTCTAAAAGAAGAAAACGTTGAAATTCAGATAAATCGTAGGCGTATGGATGTGCAATAGGCTAAGGATGCATGTGCATATCGAGATAAGAAATTATGGCGTTCTGTCATCTCTGCTCACCTCGACAGGAAAATGGCGTCATGGTATGTATATATTAGTAAAGTAAAACTGTTATATAGGTTTGTGAATTTCCGAAAGCTTCCATGAAAGGTCTTAAGGAATTATCAAATAAGGCAATTCTTCAAAATTTTCATTTCCATCCCAGAAAGAAATCCACACACGTGTACAGTCTGTAATTTGCATACGTCCTGAATGTTTTCAATTCATAATTTTTTTTAATATTATTTGTTTATACAATAAATATTGCATTTAGAAAAAAATATATAAAATTATGAAATCTCGGACAGAGTAACAAGACTTAATCAACAGATATAATTTCGATTTGGGCTCATTTAAGATTTTTTTTAAACACATCGTTAGTAATGTTACTTTATACCACGTTTCAACAATTATCCTGAACTGGTCCAGGTGTCCCTTACCGTGAACAGCTTATTTATATGTATATGTTATTATTATTAAATTTTTATTGTATAATGCGCAACTTGATGGGGTTTTTGCAATTTGACAATGTCTTCCAACCAACCTTAAAGACGTTAAAAGGTCTGTACTAACGAGACTGGGGCTCTTTTATTTATTTTAGTCCACCAGTAATCGAGGCTGAGTCCGGAAGGAAAACAAGTATCCATCAAGTAAGGCACAGCACGGAGGTCGCTTATGCATGCATCTTTAATAAATCATTTTTCTTCAATTATCATTTTTTGTCCATTTTGGAATTCCCATGTTTCACTTATATAAATTGAAATAGCTTAAAGCCCAATTAACTGGTAGGCAATTTTCAGTTTATACATTTTTCAAAATTTTTAATATAAAGCAATATTAGTACAAATATAATAAAATCAGCTGTTTTTATTTACTTTAATTATCCCTTATGGTATTTCCATCATATATAAATGAAAAACGAGTATTTCTACATCAATAAAAATACTTGTACATATACCTACATATTTATATATACACGAGTATTTACATACCTACAAAAATATTGAACAGATTAAAAGTGCATTATCAGGCATCATTCGGCCATAGACACCTGAACTTGCTTATATTGCAAACTCAAAAAATGATTTCATAGTTGAATATATAATATTTTGCATATTGTTATTAAATATTTTAGTCCACTTATTATCAGCAAAATTTTTATTTCCCTTAAACCATTATTTATGCAATGATTTTTTGCAGATAAGTGAATCCGTGTTTATTGTACTAGATTATAAAACTAATAATAAAACTGCCCATTTCTAGCCCCTATGTATGATATTTACAAACAGAAATAACACAACAATTGATATTTAACAATACTGGCCTAAGTTAGTTGAATGCAGGTCCTTGAAGAATTTAATTGCTTTGTTCAAAATCAAAAGTGCTAACCGAAATTTAATATTTATTATCTTATCAAAATCATTCATACTCTAATTGAAATACATAAAAGTACAATATATTAAAATTAAGAGTACTGAATTGGTGGGAATGCAATATATATTACAGAAAAAAACATATCCAAACGCATACAATTTGTATCATGTTTTAATGCCTGCATATTTTTTTAATATAATAATGAATCCTTTATATTCACTAAATATTTATTTGCACTTTGCAATGTATACATTTAAATATCCTTCTTCAACATATTTAAATTCCAATACCTGAACTGTAAAAGTACACAATTTATTTCAATTATCAAAAAAAAATTTACATCGTAACAGTATAAAAATCTTAGCTAACCTTGAATTTCTTCTAATATCATTATTCTTTCTCATATTACAAAAAACAAAACAACACAAAATAATGCGTAACAGCAATTAAAAATATTACCGTCAATTCAAAAATTAAAGAAAAACATATTGTTAACATATCCATGCTCATAGAAATACAACAATTTATTTTCAATATACATAACTCTTGAATAAAGTAAATAAATAAAACTCTGATAATGCATATCTAACGTATTTTATAGTAATACTATATTTCGTATAAGATACATTTGTTTCTTGATAAAATATATCAAATACGAGGTTGAAAATCCATTGAGCAGTATGCATACTCGTATAAAACAGATAAGTTCATACGTCAACAAATCGACACATCTCAGAGTGCATTCACAGGCAATACGAGTACGAGTACGACGTCACAGTACGAATATTAAATAATAATGTTTAAGCGACAAATACGGAAATAAAAATGCAGCACTGATAATTGCCGTCAAGAAACATAAAACAAGCACAAATATACTCACTTCCAAAGTTTTAAACCGTGAGACAGACTAAGTCTGTTTTGCGTAACATGGTTATGACAGGAATTTTAACTTATAAAATATGGCTACATTACATATTGTCGTTAGTACCGAAAAAAAAGATATATCCAAGCAGCCGTGTGGCGTGGGTGGAAACGTATATATAAATATATGTTTATTTGACAAGAGTATGCGATGACGTTTCCGGAAAAGTGCGTACACAGAGATGCGACAGGCGGGGAAAACGAAGAGTTCCAAGTCGGACCGGCCGATCGGCAGGCTGCTCCCGGAATACTAAGCCGGTCCGGGTGCGTTCCGCCGCCCCCCGCCCCCAGGCAGCCAGCTTGCGCCCGGCCACCCGACCACCCCGCCTGGCTACCCAGCACCCGGCGGCCCACCCCCTGCCACCCCAGGCCGCAAGGTCGTCTGGCGGAGGGTAACGAACCTCGGGGAGGCGCGTGTGACACAATATGCACAAATCGATAGTATCCACTGGGCCGGGCGGCTTTCTTCCGTGCGTCGAGGATCCCGCCTCCTGCTCCGCCCCGCTCGACCAGACACGCTGCCGGACTCCCGGCCCGACCCGGTACGGCCCGCGCCCGCCCGCTGCCCGCCTACCCGTCCGGCAAGGGTTAGGGTAAGGATTTCCAAATTGAGAAACTTCCGGAAACATCCCTCCACTTTCCGCGCAAAGATCGAACAGTGAATCGTCAAAACACCCAAGCCCCCCTTACTTACCCAAAACGCGTTGTAAGCGCTTTTTATTATAAGCTTAGTGAATACTTAAAATTTTATAATAACTTCATTCATTCCTCAAAACAAACATGACTTATCTATCAATTTTGCATTACCATTTCTCCTTTTTTCATAATATTTTTATTTAAGAATCTAATAATGATATGTACTCGTATATTACTCGACTATTAAACGGGGTAATGTACGAGTATGTACTCGTATGTATGTATGATCTTAAGTAGAAATGCAGTCACCCATTATTCATTAGTCAAACAAAATATTTGCCAATTCATGCAACGAAATGTTAGTTCATTATTGAATTACTATAATAAACGATATTCAAATAGAAAAACTAAATACATATTTTTCATTTATCTTAAATTTATGTCTAAAATAAAATATAAATAATGTCACAATTTTTGGATTGAAGTACTTTTCTAATTTCAATATTACAATCATCATATGCATACATTTTAACAAAAAATAACAATGCATAAAGATGCGCATTTATTTTGTCTACATCAATTGCTTTACAATAATCATAAGCTTTAGATCAACTGACAGGAAGCCATTCGCTTAGAGACTATGAAGAGGTTGACAAATGTATCTATCTAGAGGCATTAATCTCGAAAGAAAGATATTTTGAACCCAATAGTTGGGAGACGAATTGGAATGCCTAAATTTACAAAGAGCAAACTTGTAAAGATATGGAAAAATCGATCTATACATCTCTCTGGTTTTATCCATAGCACTTTACGGAGTGGGAAAATTAACGTATAGAAAATATTTTTCGAGATATAATGTTGGTGCCCAACGCTTCGCATCTGATGGACCGCAGCAAATTTATATGTTCTCATCCTCCAGGATCCAAAGGGTCGAAAAAATGTTGTCCAATTATATGCTAATACTGTCTGCTACTGATATATTGTACTAACATGCTACAATGGAAGATAATACTGTCATACATATTACTGCTCGTAGAAGATATGAAAACACTTTGGAGAAGCTAGTAGTAACTGAAAGTGTCGAGGGGCTGCAAGCAAGAGAACGGTCTCCAGAAAGGTAGATAGACCAAATCAAAGATATGGCTAGCTACTCATTGAGTAATGCACTTATCATGGCTCCGGACCAGGAGGAGCGGAAACGAATCATCCGCTCAATTCCAAATTCATCGAGCAACCACGACACTCGGTCATGAGCAACGACTACGAAGTTTAAAACTTCAACAACATTAGAAACTAAATTTGGTAATAATTCATTCGATAGATAACAATAAAAATATAATATCAAGTTAAACACGTGAATCCATTAAATAATTCAGATATATGATAAAAGGATTTCGGAAATATTAAACGTTCAGAATTTCAAATATTTTTGGCATTTTTTTAACCACCATAATAACATTATTGCTATTAACACTATCATAGCTCACGTAGATACATTGAAAACACAAGATACGTCTAAAAACACAGTTAAAGAAACTTTCAAAACAAAACCTCTCAAATACAGTGCATTATAAAAAAGTACATATCTAATCGTTAATGTGTCACTGGATAATATATTTTTTTCTTCTTTTTTTCACAATTGATAGATAGGTAATATTTTTATGTCCAGTATACTGTAATTTATATTTTGCTAACAGAGTCATCACACCAACAGCAAGCTTGGACAGTCGAGGTTCCCGATAGAACTTTCTGTGTCGCTAAACGTGTTTAGTGGAATGCCCTGGTCGTGGGTCTGCTCGTGGGTCTGCTCGCGGAGGAGAATCTTGAGTATTTTAGAAGAAATAAATTATGCTTATTTTATCTAGAAATAATCAATACGCCCTGTTACTGCACAAAGGGTGGCTCAATTATCATTATCAAATTTATTTCTTCTATAAACTATCGAAAAACAGAGCAATACATTACGAGGTCTGTAAATATGAAACCGGAATTTGCTCATAGATGGCTCTAGTTGTCAATGTAGTGACTGTCAAACCGCGTCATTGGCGCCTTTTTCGTGTGTTTACATTTGTAAAAGACTTTTAACTCGCAACAATACAAGTTTAATACAACTACATATGTTTTCATAGCGTTGAACATGTCTGTTTTTGTGCCTGAAAACTACGTTTTGCGGACAGCATTGATTTTCTGTTACCATTTGAAGAAAACTGCTGCAGAATCGCATCAAATGCTTGTCGAAGCTTACGGTGAGCATGCTCTTGGTAAATCACAGTGCTTTGAGTGGTTTGAAAAATTCAAAAGTGGCGATTTTGACGTGAGAAACGAAGAACGTGGAAGACCACCGAGAAAGTTTGAAGACGCCGAATTGCAAGCATTGTTGGTTGAAGATGACGCTCAAACGCAACAACAACTCGCGGATCAATTAAATGTGACACGAGAAGCCGTCTCCATACGTTTGAAAGCCATGGGAAAGATCCAGAAGGTGGGAAAATGGGTTTCACATTAACTGAATGAAAGACAGCAGGAAAACCGAAAAACCACTCGCGAACTGCTGCTCGCCAGGCACAAAATAAAATCATTTCTCTGGAAATAGGCTGGCAATAGAAAATGGATATATTTCGAGAATTCTAAGCGTAAAAGATCATGGGTAACTCCAAGCAAACCAGCGAAATCGACTGCAAGGCCAAATCGCTATGGACGGAAGACAATGCTCTGTGTTTGGTGGGATCAGAAGGGTATCTATTATGAGCTGCTAAAACCTGGCGAAACCGTTAATACTGAGCGCTACCGATAACAGATTATGGATTTGAACCAAGCATTGCGTGAAAAACGACCAGAATATCAAAAGAGGCAACACAAAGTGATTTTGCTTCATGATGATGCACCATCGCACACATCAAAACCGGTCAAAGAAACTATTGAGGCGTTTAGTTGGCAAATACGAGTACTTTCGCATGCGGCATACTCACCAGACTTGGCTCCATCCGATTACTACTTATTTGCATCGATGGGACACGCACTTGCTAAACAGCGCTTCACTTTTTACGAAAATGTACGAAAATGGCTCGATGATTGGTTTGCCTCAAAAGAGCAACAGTTTTTTTAGCGTGACATCCACAAATTGCCAGGGAGATGAAAAAAATGTGTAGCTAGCGATGGGCAATATTTTGAATAAAATATTTTTTACCATTTTCATACAATAAATGTGTATTTTCTATAAAAAAAATCCGGTTTCATATTTACAGACCTACTATATGTATACTGCTTCCATAAAGTCAACTTTATCCCAAGCAAGAAAGTTACAGGCTTTTACACTATATTTGACAGCCTCCGAGACCTAAGTGGTACTCCAGGGTTCCAGTCTGGTTTTCACTTAAGATATGTTTCATATTTTTTTCTGGTTGGAAGAGATTGAAATATGGGAATTAGCCTATCAGAGTGTATACAAAAAAGTGTAATACAAAACAATAAATTACAAATTGTATAAATTACATATTCCAATTAAATCAGTGGGCAATGCATGAAATCGAACATTTTTATGACAAACTTTTTTAATAAATATTGAGTCTACTTTTTTACAATTTACTTAATTCGAATTAATTACCAACAATTTGTTTTATGTGTAATATTACGAAAAGATAAAACATTCATTTTTTTTCTGGACAGAAATGTGTTATCAAACGAAGAAAATACCTTGATAAATAAAACAATATTTATTGTTATGTATCGAAAAATATTTAAGGACATTTTCTAAATGAATAAAACAAAATTCTTTAATTTAGTAGGCAAGTCTACTCACTATATGATGGGATGATTCGTGGAACAAGCATAACACATTTTGAATCAAATCTAAGATTTTAGAAAGTTAAACTTTAACATTCAGAACCTTGGGAGTAAAGTAAAGATGCAACTTTACTGTTTATTAAGGTATTCAATTTCTGCATTTGTATTTGAGAAAATAAAATAAAAATATTAAAAAAAACTGTAGTAGCATTTGAAAATTGGAGAAAAAATATTAGTAAAAATCAGATTACTATAAATTAAACGCAATTTAAAATTCATAATATGAGGAAACACCATAAAACAAATCGATATTAATGGTTCAAGGAAGTAAATAACATAAAAGTTGATAGAAAGATCAATATTTGGAAAGTAATATGTTGTCCAGAAAGAAGTTTCGTATTAGGAAACGTGGTTAGGAAAAAAAATCGTTGTTAACTTCATTTCAAACGTGCTGAATGTATGTTATTATGATATATAATAAATTTTGCGAATTTTTTGGCATTGTTGACTAAATTTTCTTGAGCGGTTTGTTTGAAAATTTAACAAAATAAATTGTTTTATCGGCGCTTGATGCTTTTTTACTACCGAAATCGAAAAATTACAATAAAAACCAAAAAAAGATATTTATATGATAGTGTATGGCGACGATGCATTTAGTAATCGTACAATTGTATCAAATGTGATTTACAAAATCCGTAATGGCGATACGACATTCGAATGTGGTGTCCACCTTTGAAGACTGATTACCACTGATGACGACCAAATCAAAGCTTTGATCGATAATAACCAACGTTCTACGACACGAGAGATTGCTGAGATGTTGAATATATCGGAAACCACAAGTTGACGTTTGAATTTGACCTAATAATACGATATTACTTTTCGGAGTATGATATAATACTCGTATATAGAGAAAATTATGAACATAGTCTCAATGTTAACCGAGAAGTTCTTTTAGGTGACAGCCGACCGACTGTCATCAGCACATACGAGTGCCTTACTGTAGTTATGCTGAAATTGAACACCTGCTAAATTATTCAGTGCGGCAGGCGAGCAAAGGACAGGTTTCATATTGATTATTGACATGCTGAAGAGCTCGAATTATCCAAAAAAGTAAATCGATAAAGCTGTTTTACATTCTAGCGGTAACACATTACACATTAACATCTGTTCACATATTTTATAAGCTAATGGCCGTGACCCATTTTGCGGCTAGTTCAGTTCTATCTTTTTACCGCGGAAATATTTGAGCATAACGCAGGCCCCTTCCATAGGCGTGTGTATTTTAAGGTTTGTTTAGTCGTTAACAAGTTTATCGTTAAAAATACTTCATGGTTTAACTCAAATTAATCACAAGAAATACGATGCTCTAGCAAGAGAAACTAAAAAATAGTAACGGCGAGAAGTTAAAATTGTTCGACTGCCTTAGGGCCTAGGAAATGAATGCGCCATCATAAAAATCATGACAGAATAGAACGTGCAATGTGAGATGTAACTGTGATTCGTTACCGGTGAAACGTTTCGGAACACACTCTTAATTGCAGCATTGCAACACTAGATGAATAGCTCGCCGCGGAGTGAGTGAACTGCAACTCGCTCGGCGGGAAAAGAAAGTGCGCCAACCTTATTTGTTTACGGCCCTTTCAAAAGGTTTAATGCGCTGCGCCCGCCGCCCGCCTCCCGCCGCCACAACTGCCGGTCGCCGCCAATATTCTCACGCAGCGTCTGAAACTTCCGAGTCAGTGATGTACCGACAAAATCACATTGCTTTTCCATCGGCCTATCATAATTACAGATTTTTAATTTTCATATTATTATTTAGTTTATACACAAGAAAATATTCATTGAGTTTCTAACGTCGTGTTAGATCAACTTCGAAACGTATGAAAAGTAGAGGTCAATTAGAATAGCATAATAAGAATCAAAATTTAAAAATATAGAAATTCAAGAACATATCGATGTCATACATTTTGAAACATGTATTGCAATATTTACAAATACTAAATAACTGCACAGAACAAAATTAAAAAAAACGAGAAACAGGAAAATCTTACGTTATGACAATAGTTATACATATAGTACATAACATATATACATTACTAAGGCAGGATTATATAGAGAATGACTGTTACTTCTGTACAAATAAGTACGTTATATGAATAAATTCGTTATAAATGTTTTAGTATCATTGAAAAATGTATGTTAAAGTAATGCCTCGCTTTATTATAAGTTGACCAATGGTTTATGTGGGAATATTAAGTTACGCTTTTTTTTTCTTAGATAATTTGGTATAACGCCGTTTCCCGATCATTACGATCACCTCAAGAACGCTTCCTAGCTCAACCTATTCAAGAAATAAGGAAGGTTGAAAGACTCCAACGTCGCTAACAAAAGCACCATCAGGATTAATCGATCCAGATGTAAAATGGTCTAAAAATAATACCAGTCCGAATGTACATTCGCCAGGAACTGGTCTTAGGGCAACCGCTTGCTTAACGTGAATACTAACCGCTAGACCACGACCGCGCGATACTTAGTTATATTTTCCTAATATATTCCAACTTTTAATTGTATTGTAGTGCACTTCCGTTGTACAAAGTACAACCTGGCGGACTTATTGTCATGTGGCAATCTCTTATTATCAATCAGAAACATGTTACAGAAGCCTTAAGTGAAAATCAGACTAGATTTTTTAATCGGACCCGGAACCCTTCGATCAGAAGACAGTCGTCTTACCGACTAGGTACGAAGATCTAAATTTTTATACTTGCATTGATATTCTCTATTGCATTTTTTAATATATGGTGCACAGTACCATTCACTCTGTTCAGTAGATAAAACGTGAGATGCATAGCATAGGTATGTGGATATATAATAATAATCTTCTAATAAATTCGCATTGAGATAAAAAATATTGAAATGCCTAAAAAACTCAATAAACAGGTTATACGTTCTACAATAGTATGCATATCGATCGAATCATTTAGACAAAACATGTAATCGGTCGGCACGGTGACTACGAGTGTTTGAGTGAAGACGCAAAGCCGCAGGGCAGCAACTGGCAACGGATAGATAGCAGCCGCTGTTACTCGGCCCAGCGGAGGCAAAGGCAGAGGCTGAGGCTGAGGCCGAGGCCGGCAGAATGTCAGCCCATCCGCCGCCAGCAGCAGCGGGAGGAATGCGAGTGGCCGGTGTGACGTCAACAACACGTGTCCACGGCCGCGCGTCCCACCACGAAGCCCGAAAGCGAGTACACCCATATCTCGCTTTACGGGCTCTTTTTTAAAGAAATATCACTATAACGGAATTTAAAAACCATCAACAAATTCGCTTTACGGAAAAAATCGACATACGGAGTATTTTAAAATTTGAATTCAAATGAATATTTGCGCGAAACGGACCGAGACCCACTCGGAAGTGAACGACACGGAAGACAAAATAAAGATTTCGCGAAAATTAACAGTGACCGAAATTAATCGAAACTTTTTTACATTTTCGACCCCGATGAAGATAACACTTGAAAAGTTTCTCGAAAACTTGAGCATGAGATTGTATATCGTTTTAAGTATTTTGAAGAGGAAAAAAACAAGTGTATGCAAAACAGCAAACATTGGATGGATATTTCCGCCCGCTTCCCAATCGACTAATTCTAATACAGAATCTTCTAATTCTTCATTAGAAATGCTGTAATTATTTATATAATCGTATGTAGTACATGTGTACGTGTTTTCTCTTCTCTACATATTTCAGAATAAACTCTAGACTTCGCAAATAGTGCATTATGTTTTTTTCTTCATGGAACATAGCACGCATATTTAACATGTACATATTTGTAAGTAAAAAGGGATTCGATGTGCGGAATTTCAATTTACGAACAACTTTTTACGTAGTATGATTATATTCTCCACGAGAGTCGGTTAGTTAGGAAGCTAAAGGAACACACCTAACATTTTAAAGATTTTAATACAATTTTTCTAGGACACCACCAAACTCAAAATAAGTATCTACGAGTATATGGTTATCAATCTATGATACCAAAAAACACATGAAGTGCAAAAATACACATAAAAAATAAGAATCAGAATACTTAAGGTAAAAAAAAGTTTAATGCAAAACAACCAAGAAAACTGGATTCATATCATCGTGTTAAGAAGAGCTAACTAGTTCTACTCAATTTGGGCGGAAACTTTCTTCAAATCAGCGTTATCGAGTTTACATTATAACTAGATGTAACACGAATGCTTTATATCAATAAAAAAACTTGAAACTTTTGTGCCTTACTAAAATAAAAGAGATATAAACTACCGTATTTCGACACTCATTTTAAAATGGTATATTCATGACCGAAAAAAAAACTTTATTTATAACATATGTTAGTTAATTTAATTTGAAAAAAAATTTAAGAGTGCCGTCCTATAAAGTTGTTTAACTAAGATTACTATAAGTCGCTCGCATTATGCACGACGATACATTTATAGTATAACAGCGCCTATAAATGTCCTGAAAAAATATTCGAATTTGTTTAAAAATAACGAAACGCATTGAAAGATAAATGTTACAGTAAGGCATTAAACCTCGAATATTTTAATTTGTAACCATAACATAATATTACTAAAAACTGGAAAAAGCCCACATGACCTAGCTGGTAAAATATCTGTTTTCAAACCTGGGGAATTGCCGAATCGATTCCAGAATGTACCCATTCTTCAAGGATTGCTGTGTGCTTGAGATCTTATTTACATCTTTCTGAATGGTTAGACGTTGTCACATAGCAATAAGCCCTATAGATTGTATTGCATACAACGAAAATGTAATATGACACAATTATAAAAAAAGTACATCTTCTCAAAACAAAATGTGCATGCTAGCTAGCGTGAATGCACCGCATTTCTTAGATATCCATGAGGATACTGGGATTTGTTTTTAGGGTAAACAAGATATGTTCTTCAATCAAGATATTAACACTGTTATATACTTGACTAATACGTAGACAGCTTGAATATACAATAATTCCACTGTTTGGTCCCCTTGCTCATATAAGCGCGTTTGAAAGTGCAGTATAAATTTTTGAGATTTATTAACTTTAAAATGGGCATTCCTATAATTGACATTAATTATAACTATCTCGAAGGAACATCAAATTTATTACCTGTAATAAAAAGAAAAATATTAAATGGTTTGATTTTTTTTACATAAGACATCATCAACGCGCACTTAGATTGTCCTGAATTACTTAGCTTTTTCTATATTAGAATTAGAATTTCTTCAGAACCATCTCGCCATAGGTTTTTTTTCTATTATAAACAAAGAACATTTATCTTTCCAATTACCAACAAAATTTCCATATACTCGTATGTACTATACTAATAGAATTTATCTTTTGAGAAATCAAATTGCTGAGATTGACGATATATTTTATCATGGGTCTGTTGAGCTATAAAAGTAGGCTGATTGCAGAGTTAGTGAGGTATTGCATTTACACTGTGCTGGTATATTCGCATTAATGTCAAATTGGTGTGGCGAGGTGCGGGCAGCTGACTTAAGTCGGCCCCGTATTGTGTGATCAACTCTGTATATTGTAAAAAAAATTGTATTAATTTATATTTGCGTACTTGCTTTCTTATGTACAATATTATTTTTGTTATTGTGTTGATCTATGTGTTAAGGTTTTATTGAAACGTCATGATTTTTTTTTCCTTTTTTTACATTTTAATATTATTTTGTAAATATTGTAAATGAAGCACTTACTTACTACTTTTTTTTTAAATAATTTTGTAAGATATATTATATGTACCGAAGATGAAAAATAAAAAAAATGTAATTTATAGAAGTACTTTTTACAACTTCTTATAGATGTGCCTCGAAATGCATTAAAAAAAGAAGCAAGAGATATGCGCAAAACACCGATTTATTTCAATGTTGCTTCTACTCGTATTATCATTCTAAAGACAATTGTAAACCCAAAGTGGAAGGAATTAACATTTTTTAAATTTTATAGACGATATAAAAATAATGTAACGAAAGACAACCTTGAAAATATTTTTAGAAGCTAGTCAATAAGTTAAAACCAATTTATATTTTTCCAAAATAACTATTTTAAAATAAAGTACAATAGAATAAACGATATGCTTTGTACTGGTATGTGAACGGTAAAACAATCTTGAACTTTTAATATATGTCTATATTATGATAGTATATCTATATCTAATATTTTTAAGCTACATAATAATTTGTTATACTTGAAAAGTAGTGCTGTAAAATAAAGAAATCCATAATTACTCCGTGAAAAGTCGTGATGACTTCGTCTACCAAAAACAAAAATGACAAATTCATAATAATTTATGCTACAAAGTTTTCAAATTTATTAACGAAATGCAAAAAAGTATAAAAAAGGCGAGAGCATTATGAATTTTCGTTATCTGCACGATTTAAATGAAAACGATAGATTTAATATTGTAAAAATGAAAAAAAAACGTAAATGAAAGTTCTCCGATGTAAAATGATAGATGTTGAGGATAAAATTAGTTTACAATTATTTTTTTAAACGGAAAAACAAACATATACTTCTAGTACAGCGCTTAAGCGATGATACGACAAATGAAAATTTCAATGCAAATGATAAGCTTTTTAATTCGATGATGTTACAATTATTATGTTAAATTCAGTGATAGTTGAAACCACACAACTGCACGCCAAAAGGCTTTCAGTGGGTTTTCATTGCGTTCAAAAATGTTCAGCATATTATCGATAATGATATGAAAATAAAACACAACAAAAATTTCATGAATCGAATTAACAATAAATTGAATAACATATATTACCAAGCAACATTGTCTCCTATCTAGCATCACCGCAATCGTTATCCCTGCTGATTGTGCATGTCGTTAAATATCACAATCTGAGTGATAACCCTTGGGCGAGACGCTCACATTATTTAAGTAAAATATCAAGCTTGTCCGTTAACTCTTTACTTGAATTGTAATCAAATAAAGTATATGACTAAACCCGTAATTAACACCGACAACGTATTTGAAAAACGTTGTTGACACTTAGAAAAAGAATTCTTTACTAGGACAATTCGTTGGGAGGAAATATAATGCATTTTGAGAAAACGACTTTACACAGATTTAATATTTAAGTATTTTTTAAATTTTATTTATTTATACATAAGTTTTTGTTAACTACGAGTACATAATTTATGAAAAAATAATATTTAATAAAAGGTAATTTAAAGTGAACATACAAATTATATGAATCTGGGTTTGCTGCCTTTCATTTTTCTTGACCCCAGTAAACTAGGATTTTGCCTATATCTCACAGAGGGTATATATATAACATGAAAAATAAGTTAATGTTCTTTTCCGGTTGTTGCTTATACAATACCCCGTTGCAAAACCCTCATCAATTTAATAAACAGTGATACGCAATAACATGCACATATGTATCACGCGAGTCAAACCCCGCATACTTCATCATTCCAGACAGACCCAAAAGTTCGTCCCACAATGTCCCACACATAATTACCAAAAACACACTACATTCAAGAGTTTACACAACCCTTTGCTACAAGTCATCCCTCCTGCAAGCCCTAGCACTCAAACTCCTGTCGCAATAACAACCACGCTCCAATCCACTGCCTGAATTTTTTGCCTCCTTTTTTGCCTTTACTAAATTTGGTACCCTATCGCACGTCATGGGCATATTACCTTTGAGCAAAAGATGTTCTAGCTAGGGATGGTGAACATTTATTTGATCAGTTGCAATGAAATTAAATATTGTAAAAGGCCTTATTCATAGCGTAATCAACGAAATGCACGACATGAAATATAAATACAATACATACGCTGCATGGTATATATTGTAGTATTACACTTTTGTTGTACAACCTGACTTTAAACTTTAAACTTGCCAGGTTGTTCACAACCTGGCAAGTTTAAAGCAACGTTGCAATATATTCCAACCAACCAGAAAAGATATTAAAAGACCGATTGGAAATGAAAACCAGAATGAAAACTTTTTTTGAAAAAAAAATGGCTAACCAAGGAGAATCGAACAGCCGACGACGGACGTCTTACGGACTAAGCCATGGAACATTGATAAGTAAAAAGCAAAGATGTAATAATTTTCTTCACAAAAATGAATACTTGAATTTAAATTGTTACGAAAATCCTTCCCTAAATTTATCTAACAATGGGATCATATGTATACTTCCAGACTTGTTATTTTTTGTCAGCCTTATGTTATATTTGAAATATTCGAGTTAGTCTCAATAGGTTTGTTAAAGTACAACATTGCATAGTCAAATGTTTCGAAACTTGAAGATAATTTTCGAGTGTTGAAAAACAAACCTTTACATCTTCTCCTTCGTTAATGTATTAGGTGTTAACATAAGTTGTGTCTGTTTTTTTTTTTCAAATTTAAAAATAAGCACCATAAGTAAAACAAAATAGTAACAGTTATACGTCATTCGAAAGAAAATTTTCTGCTTTACAAGATATTGTGTTTGCTTTTACGTTACATATATTATTTTATTTGATAACAAGCCTTCAAAATGGAATGTCAAGTAGACGAAAGTGAGCATTTTCGACACCTCCTGTTCGCGTTCAATCGAGAGAATAAAGCTGCCAAAACTGCTCGCGATATTTGCGAAGTTTACGGTGAAGATACTATGAATGAAAGGACAGCTCGTCGGTGGTTTTTGCGTTTTAAGACGGTAATTTCGACCTGAAAGACATGGAGCATTCTTGACGACCAGTGGACTTCGATGAGGACCGCTTAAACCATATTATTCATGAAGATCCCCTTCAAATTGTAGAATTGGCTGAGCAGATGAATTGTAGTCACATGACTGTATACCGCCATCTTAAATCATTGGGAAAAGTCCAGAAGTTCGGCGCTTGGGTTCCACATATTTTGAGTGAAAACAACAAAAATCAACGTTCGACAATTTCTGCTGGTTTGCTCGCGCGTCATCTAGCTACGCATGGCCACAAGCAAAGGTTCCTTTACCGCGGTGATGAAAAATGGTGCCTTTATGTGAATACGAAGAAACGGAAAGAATGGGTGAGTTATGGTCAACTAGCTACGCCCAGAGCGAAACAAGGTTTGCATCCGCGCAAGACTATGATTTGCATTTGGTGGGATTGACAAGGCGTCATCCCCTACAAGATACTTGAACGCAATCATACAGTCATCGCGGAGCTATAACACTGCAATTCAACAAAAAAGGCCGGATCGGCAATATGGCGTTATTCTGCCAGACGATAACGCCCGCCCTCATATCGCCAAAATTACGAAAAATGTCATTCAAACGCTTGGTTGGGAAGTCCTGCCGCACCTTCCATATTCTCCGGACCTCGCGCCGTCGGTTTCCACCTTTTCCGGTCGCTTTCGAACAATTTGCGCAGCGTTTCCTTCAATAATGACGTCGAATTGCGGACATGGTTGGACGAATTCCTCGAGTCAAGACCGGTTGGTTTTTATCACACAGACATTGAAAAACTTGTAGAACGTTGGCAAGAAGTTGTAAATAATGAAGGAGAATACATTATTGACTAATTTGTTGTATTTTTTTTGTTGTGTCCTCTTGTTCTCATTTGGAAAAAAACGGACACAACTTATGTTAACACCCAATATATTAGTCACGTATGAAAGGACATCGGTCTGGAAGAAACAATGAATATACCATTAATTGGTAATAGAGAAAATCGCGTAGCTAGAAAATTGCGTAAAAGGAAATAATTGATTTTAATTTGTGCAACAGTGGTTTCAAACGATTTTATTTTACCTAATAATGGCAAAAAAAACAATACTATTGGGAGTACAAATTAGTTCGGTCCGTTTCCAAAAGATGGCTCTGACTGTTATGAATGGTTCATAGTGACAGCCGATTTTGGCGGTTTCAGAGAGGTTAGACATCTGCCAATAATATTCAGTTTATATCGCTTTGAGTTTCATGCAAAAACCTTGTTTTGTACAGTGTTGAAAATGTCGAATTTTGTGTTAACCAAGCAGCATTTGCGGGAGGTTTTCTTTTTCTCCTTTAATTGGAAGAAAAGTGTAGCTGAAGCCCATCAAATGCTTGTCGAAGTTTATGGTGACGCTGCTCCAACTGATAAATCATGTAGGGAATGGTTTCAACGTTTCAAGAATGTAGATTTCAGCGTCGAAGACAAGCCTCGCTCTGGACAGCCAAAAAAATTCGAGGACAAAGAATTAGAGGCATTACTCGAAGAATATCAGAGTCAACCGCAAGAGGAGCTTGCAGAATTATTGGGAGTGACTCAACAAGCCGTTTCGTACGATTGAGAGCCATGGGAATGATTCAAAAACAAGGAAATTGGGTGCCTTATGAACTGAAACCGAGAGACGTTGAAAGGCGATTTTTCACTTGCGAGCAGCTGATTCAAAGGCAACAAAGAAAAGGTTTTGGCATCGGATTGTGACTGGAGATGAGAAGTGGATATTCTACGACAACCCCAAGAAGAAAAAATACTACGCTAAGCCCGGTCAATCGTTGCCATAGACCTCAACATCAACACCAAAACCGAACATACATGGTTCGAAGATCAAGCTCTGTATCTGGTGGGACCAAAGGGGTGTTGTTTACTATGAGGTGCTGAAACCTGGCGATTCCATTACGGGCGATCGGTATCGGCTACAATTAATTAGTTTGAGCCGTGCATTGCGGGAAAAACGGCCGGAATACGAGCAAAGACACGATAAAGTTATTCTTCTTCATGACAACGCTCGGCCTCATGTCGCAAAAGTCGTAAAAAAATATTTGGAAACGCTCAAATGGGATGTTTTACCGCACCCGCCGTATTCCCCGGACATTGCTCCTTCTGATTACTGGTTGTTCCGAAGGATGCAGCACGATTTGGCAGGTCACCGGTTCACTTCTTTCGTAGTTTGTAGAAACCGAAAATTGGCTCCAAACTTGGATCGCCTCAAAAGACGAGTCATTTCTTCGAGATGGAATTCGAAAATTGCCTGAGAGATGGGAAAAAGTAGTAGCCAGCGATGGACAATACTTTAATTGATCTGTTCATTCATTTTGTTTAGAAATAAATGCATTTTTGAACACAAAAAAAACTAATTTTTACACCCAATATTTCTATAATAAATCGAAGACCAGCAAAGCTTGTTCCTTTCAATCGAATTAATTCAAATCGGTTGTTTCTAATTGTTTTGCTTAATTTTTATTTAAATCACGTTTCAGCGAAATAGCAAAATATGGGACTGTGTACAACGAGAGATACCTATACCTGTATGTATTGAAATGATCAGTATATAAGTATTTTAGTTAATTCAGTACACAGATTTAAAGATATATTTCGGAAAATATTTTTTTTTTGTAGAACAGATAAAACAAAAAATATTTTTAATCCAAGAACTTAACAGAACAATAAATACACTTCATAAGTAAAGTATAATATTCAATCGTAAACCAATGACAAAATTCCACATGAGGCTAGAAACATAAACAATCGGAAACAGAAAAAAAACACAAACAATACAAATCAACTAATGTTATAATGTACAACATATGGCATATTGTGTGACGAAATTGGGGAAGGGCAGAGAAAAAGGAAGATACTTGAGGGCTGAGAGACAATACAAAAACCAACAAAAAAAAATAACTCGAAAAATAATTATACGATTTGATCCCCAAGATTAGTTCAAGCAATATTTCCGAGATATCAGTTGTGTGAAACCCATCGATGTAGCTCAATTTCAATATAATTCCTGCAAGTTTGTGATATAAAAGAGTTCTGGGCATACGTAATAAAATGAAGTTGACTATCGTATAATTTTTATTGCAATACGAAAGATTATTTGTTCCAAAAGTTATGGACAGTGTATAAATCCACGAAGATTTTTTTAATAAAAACACTGGTCAGTGATCATACGACGATCTGACAAAGTTTGGACTCGAAGCACATCGAATGATTCTACACAAATAATCAATGGTGTGAAAAATGTGAACGAAATATGCTCAGAACTAATTAAATGAAAAGCCTCGAGCTATTGCAGACAAAACACTCAGATAGAGTTAGAAACTCCCATATCCGAACAATATGTGAAGAAGAGGAGATTGTGAAATGGAATAGAAACCGCAGGAGACGCTGGCGAAGACATACATATAAAGAAAGGATGGATAACACAAATATTCCATACGTGCCAATGTATGAAATACCAGAAGTCACTCAAGAAGACCTCCAAAAAGATGGAAGGATAGTTGAGAGTCAACATCTCAAGAGAGGCAGTCCTGATGATAACATACCACAAGTCCAACTCAAGAGAAAGAAGAAGGTTTTTTACGAAGGTTATTAAACCCCGGTGAATGCTCTTTGTGTTCAGAAATCTTTGTCGATGGCAATACTCGTAGATGTACTGCTTACAGTACTCGTAAAGCTTACGGTACAGAAAGAGCGGCGTGGCGTCCAACTGCATAGTACGAGTATACCGCCTCGTATTACTGCGGACATCAAATTGATGGAAGGCGCACTTAGCAATGAATAGAACAGAGCAGACAGCAGCAAAGGAGTGAACGAACCGATGCACGCACGGGCATATTGCAACACCGGCACGATTTTCCGGTGAATCCCGTTAAGCGACCGGGATAAGGCATAATGCGGCGCAGCGCGGGTCACTGACGCATAACTATTGTTTTCTTCTACAAGTATCCGAGCGAATCAAACGCACTGCGCATACCTGACTATTGTTTCCAAAATTTACTCCCAGAATGTACCTTCAAGCATTTCTAACTCGAACAATGCAATCGCAAAGTTTGCCACGACAGCTGAGGAACCTCCAGTATTCAAAGAATACAATACTTGAAAAAAACTTACACATGGAAACTGTCTTGAAAATAAATCATAAAGGAAGATGTTAAAACACGATTCTAGATTGATTCTAGTGATAGTTATGAAAAATCACAAGAAATATTAATCTGGGTGCAAAAGGAAAAGAAACCACTCACTACAAAAAAAATATTGCTGAAAATATTATTCTACCTAAAATTTTAAAAGTACAATTTACAACAGATGCAACGGGTGTGAAAACAGGGTTATGGGGAAAATGGCAATATGAGATTAATCCGAATTTATCACATATAACCTTAGAAAAAACAAAACAAAGAAATAAAAATATAATGTTTTTAATAAACATGTTTCCTGAAGAAATGGTAAAAAGTATGAGAAACAGAAGAACATGATGACCAAAGTAGCCGTTGGTAAGCCGTTTGATCCAAGCCATGAGTTGCGGGGTCGATTACCTTGGTATTATTTTTTTAAAGCGTTTCATTTTCGTTCTACCAAAACCATCTTGAACATATTTCTGGATCATTGAAAGAATTCCCATGGCAATCAACCGCAAGGTTGTACTATATATGATGAATGTGTAATACAATACAAACATGACGAGATGTATAGATATGAAAGAAGCAAATAATGTTTTCGGAGATGGAAAGACGTGGAGCTTTGTCTCATCTGCCTACCCTAAAAGGACACGGCGTGATCTATGTGTATGGTATATGTAATCTCAGAAAAATACCAATCTGATAAACGTTGAATGATTTTGTAACGTTCAAATTTATTGGCAATTAATTCCTTATATTAATTACTCTAACTAAAATATAAATAATCAATATATCTGAAATATAAATTAATCTTTAAACGAATATATATTAAATTTGCATATTTCTGTTTACGGTGTTTGTCCCCCAATAACGTATTATTTGTCAAATCGAATAGTTCAAATTAAATCAGTTTTGTAGTCAAAATAAAAATGTTCACTTGGTTGTTATTTTGTTCATTTCAAGCACTACTACATGTTAGAATACCTCTGATGAACAAGTAACAAATAATAGAAAAGCCCCGATTATATTGTTAGAAATTCATTTCATTTGATACGTGTTGCTATAAAATTATAATATTCTTAGTGTAATAAGTGGAATGACAATGACAAAATAATTGATTGATTGGTGGTTACGCGAAGTTCTAACATGTTCAAGTTACAACTTTTGTATATTCGATTTTTAGGGAATGCAATCAAGTTTTTTCCAATAGCTTCAGTTTCTTTTTTAATTTCTAATATAATTCATTTCCTTTACATTAGTGTACAGTAATTTGGTATAATTCAAGGAAATTTGTTTTATGGAATGCAGAGAACTCATTTGCTTTAATTTTCAACAAAGAAGTTTACAAGGGATGATAATGTAGGACAGAAAACAGAATTAAATTATTAGGGATGAATGTGAACTAAAGACTGGCGTATTAAAATTTAACACTCCCTTCTAACTACGTCGACAGGGAAATGGTACGAGTATGTATAAGTTTAAACTTTAAATATTTTACAGAAGTAAATGATTTTTAAATTATTGTAGAAAGTTCGAATAAAAACAAAATAATTCGGTTAAAGATATCCTTAAACTAGATGACCTAGAATTTACTAAAAATGTTTGTCCTATGGCGTCTTTATTTTCTGGTTGGTGAATTAAAATCCTATCTTATCAGTTTGGCCACTTACTGTGTATTTTTGTGATCATAAATTTTTATTTCGTACAAAAAACGTATAAAATTTTTACGAATTTGTTAACGACGGTAAGATTAATCTCGATAAATTATGATTTGTAAAATAAAGGTGCTTAATTTATTTGAATTAAGTTAAATCTTAGTCTCAAAAATAAAATGTTCCATAACTTTTGTGATAGTTATTGGTTCTTTTGATTGCCATGTTGCTTTCATTCTTTTGTTTTCTTGAACTTCATACCATTATTTTATTTCCTCACCGAAAACGTCTTCAGTATTCTTGCACGCATGTTAAACTTTCTTAAAAAAATCACTTCGAATGATAAGGTAAATAAATGTTTTCGTAATTTATGTGTGTGTTTTCGTTGACTTTCCATCCAAGTCATCAGTAATTAATTACTTTTAACACCTTCCATTACAATTTCCCTAGGTATAAACTTAATTTAAAGTTGCATAGTAATTATTAATACAAAATTTTACAAAATATTTTTATTAATACTAGGTGAGCATGGAACTTTTTATTTGTAATTTCTTCCAACAAAGAGATTAAATATACGAATATAGTACATGGGTACGAATATTATTCAAAGAAAAGTAAGTTCAAATTTATATGTTAGGACACATTTATGATTTTCTATTAAGATTCGTCATCTTTATACGAAATCACCTTTGTTAGCACACTAAATGGTCACTAAAAACATTGTAATTATTATCACAATAGTACAGTAAGCTCTATTGACACTTCTTAATGAATGAATAGCTTACTTTGAACGTCCCAAAATCTGATCTAACTTTAAAAAGTATAATTACAATTATAATACGCACAATACTGTGCTAAATCAAATATTCAAAATTAGAATGAAGAGGAATCGAAATGTTTTAAGTTTGAAGATGAAAGGTATCTTAGCACGAAATAAGGATCTGTGCACGTGAGCGTAGTATCAAGAGTACACAGTATTGTGCGCGGCTAACAAGCGGAACGAAAGTACGCATACGCATAAACACCGCGTGCGGCAGGGCCACACACTAATTACAAACGCGCCAAACATGCTGCCTTTTAATGATCTCTTTGTGTTTAGCTTATTTGCAGGTGTAAGATATAGTACAAATGGCCAACTCTAGTTGGATTACTCGCAGAGGCGGAATAGAATACGCAGTGCCCAGTGGTCCATCATGTGCGCTGAAAGCATCGAGTACACGAAATTATTTTATAACGAAGGCCTGTTGTTTCGTATTCAACACTCATAAATCTTAATTCGCATTTTTATAATTTCAGTTCTGAATATATATGTAAGATCAAAAACAAATAAATGCACACTTATTAAGCATTCAATTATCGTAATGCAATGGAGTTTTTATGTATATTTCAAGTTGGCACTGAATATCTGATCCATTCAAGATGTGCGAACTCATAAAACATTTAAAAATAACGTTATCATGTTTGTATACTATATATCAATGTAAGCTTCTTTTAAGATCAAAATTTTAAGTCTTAAGTATAATATAAATATTTTGTCAACCAAAAATATAATTTTGAAATTTTTATGTATGTGTATTGATGATTCAAAGATTCATTCAAAATTTCCATCAAAAATATTTAACTCCATTCACTTTCAAAAATATTTTCCATCGAATTTTTTTATTTGACAAGTCTTACCTAGAACGAAATTATTATTCATAATGATAACCCCAAAAAAGCGTTAAAATAAAACAGGATATTTTTTAAAGTGTTTTTCTCGAATAAGTTAAAAACGGAATCTACAATCTTTAAGACTAAACTTTTCTCTTGTTATTGTAAGGAAAATAGTAATGAAGTTAAGGTAACAAGAACTACTATCAGCTGATTGATTCCATTTCAAAATTTACGTTAAGCATTCATTAAAACCTCAGTCCAAATCATAGTATTATCTCTAATCACAAGGTATGGTTATCTTAAATATTTACCACCTTGGCTGAATAATAACGAAATCTTTGATAATTATTATATCCATTAATTAAGAAAAGTATAAGTTATAGTTTATACGTTTGAGAGTATACTTTGGTTTTATTAAAGTATACTGTAATAAAACCACTCTTAAAAGCATTTCCAAAACTTGTACTTGAAGTCTAAATAAGCATTCCAATAATATACTATACAATCATTTTACAAATAAAACATAAAATGTGACATGGCTCAAAACTTCAGTTTAAATGCACTTAAATACATCTAAGTATACTCTTCTATCCAAGCAAACAACTTTCACCTCCTCCACATTCATATGTCTCGTTATGCACAATCTTATATTATTCATACTTCTCATTTTATCTTCTTTCAGAATCTGATCAATTGAGTTCAGCGACGTTTTCCTCGATCTACTTCTTCCACGCACACCTTACACTTCTGACTTACATATTGGCTTAGTCATCCCTTCATCATCCATTCTCTCCACATGTCCAAACCATCTTAAATCGCCTTTATTCATCTTACTTAAAACATCCCTTTTATCCATGCATACGTAAATATGATTTCAAATAATGATTAAAAAAAGAGAAAAAAATTCACTTTCACAAATCTTTAGGTTTTTAATTTGTGAAAAAAAAACATAATTAATTATTTAGATGCATGAATGTAAAGTGCAGGCACACATAATATAAAAATAATCAGACTGAGGATGTAGAAATACAAGTAAGTCGACCAGTCAACCTTCCACGTACAGTGAAGTTGCCACTTGCGGGCTGAAGCGAGACGAGTCAATCTGTTTTCAGAAAACATTGACACGCTACTTTTGCGCGCGAAAAAAACCGAAACTCGACAGTAATGGTTTTATGAATCAGTAGTTGCGGGTATGTTTACCGGGATTTTTCGAATAAAAACACAATTTAAGCAACAAGAAGCCTAAAAATTGTCAAAGGCAGCTGGTAATATGCGACACCGAGTGATAAAAGTGCTATTATCATCGAGTCATTTGGTCAGCAGAGAAACGGATTGGAGATTTAGGAAGGCTCCTGCCAGTCACGGTATGTGCACAGTGCCCGGCTAGGGCAGGGCAGGGGCGAGGGAGGCGTGGGAGTGAGGCAACACACGTGGCAAACTCCTTCCTAATCAAGGCCACAGAATCTAGTGGCCATCGCCGAGCGCAGATTCCAGCGCAACTGAATCGCAGACACTCCATTGTTAATTCTCGACACATGTTCGACTAAAGGAAACACGAACGAACATAAAACACTACTGATGTTTTTTAGAGAAAATTAAAATTTTGATGTTTATTTTGGTATTTAGACACAAAACATGGCCATAAATAACCATCAAAAGTATTGATGCAAGTGAATAATGTCAATAAACCTTGAATTCATCTAATTCACATTCTTATATCGTTTATGTCGAAATAAAAAAGTAAATAAGTGTACCAATATTATGAAACCTTATAATATTAATATTTTAAAACACTTCAAAATGATCGTGTTAGTTCTTTAAATATCTTGTAGTATTCGTATATTTTCGACGGCATTAAACAGAAATAGTTATGATAAACGTACCAGATTAAAAAACGATTCCTGGAGGAGACATATCCTGGAATAAAAATATGTTAGTTTTGTCACTATTTAAGAAAAACGTAATTCAAGTTTTGCAAAACAATGTATGTAGGCACCAGCACCAGCACCAGCACGAGCACGATTAGTAAATAACAATACACTTCGCTCTGAAGAGCTCAAGCAGAAGGGTGGCTGAGGCACTAACGCGGGCCCGCTGCGGGGATGTTGCGCCGGGGGCGAGGCGGCATCGCGCCCTTCCGCAAACAGGTTAGTCCGCACGTTTACTTCCGCAATCCGCGGGGAGCCCTACAGGAAGTATTGTAACAGTTCGCACTGGATGCACGCACTCCATCCACTCGCGAATGACCGTACGACACTGCTCCTAGCGTAGCACTACCGAATATTCGATTACGAGTCGATTTTTTTCAATTGACTTTCGGGCACTAACGAACGTAATGCACTCGGGACGTGAGACCGCCACAAAATGAGGCGGAATAGAAAAATTGCTCGCGTGAAACGGCAAAAAAACGGTACGCACTACTCGCGGGGCGAGCGAGCGAGAGACCGCGGGCTTGGAAAAAGACGAAGGCGACGTAGCCGAAATCTGACGAATGCAGAATTTTAGGGGGGGCGCGCGCAAGGTTACGTGTCCCCTCCCTCCGCCCGCCGTGGGCCTGCACCGGTCCCCCGGCCGCTGCGTAAACACCATTATGACATCCTACGTGCGCTGTTCGCTATTCAAATTTGCGATCCTCTATGATTGCGGCACTACGGCGGACGGAGTGGCGAGAAAACGGATGGGGGGGGCAGCGCATCGCATCTATCGAGAGCGACGCACTGTCCATTAGGGATAGATATTCGCGAGTAGCAGACCAACATTCGGGAAAATTCTCTTTTTATCACCGCGACGACGCGGGCGACGTCAACGAGATGGCTGGAATATGTAACCAGAACACTTCTGGTGGAAAGGATCTCACAAAACTTCGATTTTTTCGACTATTCATTATCATATTTTATTATAAATGCTATATCATATATTGTTATAAATATAACTAATGAAATAATGGCTCATTAATGCTTTGCTGATATTCATTTTATGTAATGTTAATAGTAAACCATTTGAAGTAAATCAAACATTCACATCAAATTTACGCACAGAAAGTACACACTATTCTTTCATTTTTTCCAGATTTTTATTCAAAAGTAACATTAGGAAAACAAATTCTTGATACAAATAAGTTGAAAAACTAGACGAATCGTATTTTTGGTTTCAATTCAAGAGGTGCATGGCCGCGCGGTAACGCGCTGGACTTCTGTGCGGAAGGTCGTCAGTTCGAACCCCGCGCTGTGCTTACTCCCTTCGAACGACACAGGCACTTTTTCCGCCTAGTGTTCGAGGGTTTTAAGGATACCTACGACTTTGGTCATATCTATTCTTTAAAAAAGAAAAACAAAAATAAAAAATTAAACAAAATATTCGTTAAAAAGTATCTACATATTTTTTATAAGTTATTTAAAATGTATTTCTTAAGACAGTGTATTTGTAATACACATATTTTCCTTAATACGTGGATAAAAATAAATATAATTAAAATATGATTTATACATAAAAATCGCGCACGAAAAATATAACTACTTTATTATTGATAAAAATACCAAATTATTATACTGTACTACACTTTCGTTGTATACATTACAGCCTGGCAGGCGTATTGCCATGTTGTAATCTCTTCCAATCAACCAGAAATATGTTAAGAGGCCTTTAGTGAAAACCAGACTGCAATAAATTTAAAAAAAACTGGGTTCCAGCGGGATTTGAACCCGCAACCTATGGGTTGGAAGACAGGCGTCTTTATTTTAAATAAGATGATAGTACGCTTTAAGTAAGATAAAGAAAGGAGCTTTTAGATGGTTTAGGCATATAGAGGAAACAAATGACGAAAGAATGACTAAGCAAGTATACAAGTAAAAAGTGCATGGAAGCGGTAAACCGAGGAAAACACGACTGGGTCATGTTTTCCTCGGTTTTGAAAGAAGGTAATGTGAGAAAATAAGAATTATATACGATTGTACATGGCGAGATGTATGAATGTGGAGTCGAAAGTTGTGTGATCAGATAGAAAAGTTTGGAAACCTATTCTCTCTGCTTACCCCACAAGATACACGGTGTGATGATATGTATGTTCATATGAATAAATGATAAAAAATAATCCCAATTTTAATATCCTACGAATAATGAATTGTTGAACTGAATCCTTGAATGAGTAACAGTTGATCGTGTACTCGTAATATAATAATATGTTACATTAAATATACGAGTATACGGCATTCTCACGAAGATAGTTTTGGGTAGCACTTCTTTTGGGATAGCTAAATAGACAAATAAAAATAGCACTCTAGCTAGAAAACGTTGAGACAAAGAGATACTTGGAATTATCTTGGATACATAGAAATGAATATGAAAAAGATATATCTTCTGATAAATCGGTGAACATACAAGTGCTGAAGGAAATAAATATTTCTCTAAATGGTTTATAAATTCTGATCTAACAGGTGCAAAAAATACGCGTATCTACTAACCGGTTCGGCCAGTAATGAAAATATTAAGTTCATTAAAGCTCGAGTCGAATTTATTCTCAAACGAAATACCTACGGTAAGCGGCACGAACAAGTGTATTCGACACCGATGCTAAGCTCGTTACGCACTATTGTGTCCTAATTGAACTCATTTGTTAAAATATAGGTTCATTTTACACACATTTACAAGTTTAAGATTTGAACATGAGAGTTAATTATTTAGAATTATATCGAATAAACAAAACAAATTAAGAAAAAAACCTAAGCATTCTTGAAATGTTTGGTTACATATGCTTTTTAAAATCATCTAATTATTTTATTGTAGAATGCAATCTTAATTGATTAACGCAAAAAATTATAAAAACACGTGAGGACAAGCGCCCATTTGTCATTACTTCCCTTGATAACTCTGTAGAACATACCCAACCTCTTTCTTCTCCTATTCAGTATTAAACATTATCAAACTGGTGGTTTTCCGCAATCTCGTTGTTTCTGAATGGAATGACATTTCATTAAGCAGTTCATAATAAATTATAAAATGGAAGGATTCTAACTGACGGAATTCTATTAGAAGCGTTTAATAGAGAAATTTCCAAATGAATTATTAAGCATTTTTTTAATATATCAATACCTCCCTAGCACATTCCTTACGAAAAGCTTTCGTAAGATGGAATATAACTGCGATTATGTTTTTGCAATGTAATTTTGAATATGAAACCGTTATTATAGAGATAAACATGCAAAATATAATAATGCTTATGTAAATTACGTGTCATGTGCCACATATTGTTCTGTAACAATCAAATTTATTTTTTACTCAATAAATTATTTGTTTATACTACGTGTAAACATAGCATCATCAAATTTTAAAATTGCTGAACCGTTTCTGAATTTTTTATCTTGGTGTTTCTTTCATATAGAGATATAAAAATAGTTTTCAATTACAAAAAAAACCAAATAACTTTTAAGGGTTAATTTAATATCAAAACTAAATCCTTTTTACGGTAGGCTTGAAATTTTTTATCTTCAAATGTGTTTAAATATAAAATTAAAATATCTCAGAAGATTGAAAACTTGACATGATACCCCGTTTTATTAAAAACTAGGCAGCTTTTCACTATAATCAGGAGCTTGGAATACAAATAATACTGAATGTACAAGGCCAACATATGCTGAATAGATTCCTGCGAAGTCTATAAGGATATTCAATAGATCGTATTGAATACTACGGTTGCGAGCGAATCTTTTTCACAAAGGCGCCAAAATACAAAAACACTCGAGTAAACCTAGCACGAGGCGGGAACAATTATTCGAATTAATTTCAAACTTTTCAACGTTTTATTAAACGATGTATACCTATACCTACACATTCAAAAAGGCACTGAGTCTGGTTTAACATTTATGAAACTGCTTTTTACAACCGATTTACCAAAAAATACAAGCAATTTTGAACCGATTTATTGAAATTGAAATACAAAATTTAATTTTGATATTCGTGCGTAAGAAAAGACACGAAAATGGCTTAAAACAATAAAAAAATTATAAACTGTTGTTGTTGTGGTATCAGGTTTGAGAACCTTTTTGGTGTCAGAAACATCGTGAAAAGCAATATAAAAAACTCAAAAATAAAAATTATTCAGAAAGCTGACCTAGTTTTTTGAGAAAAGTAGTGCAAGTAAAGCAAATGACATAATTTACAAATCAGAAACAACAGAAGAAAAATCATTGTTTTTATCATAAGAATAAAGCTATTAAGCCTGGATTTAAATAACAGGGGAATTTATTTAAAAAAAATAAAAATATATACTCCAAGTATAATTCTGAATCACGCTACTCGTATGGAGTGTCAAGTCACGAAACATAACATACGAGTAGTAACATACTATAATGCACACGCCGCGGCCGCAGTGAGGACGAGCTGGCGTAACATAGTGCGCAAGAGCTGCTCGGTCCCACGGCAGGCCCTTTATGTTATATCGACTGCCGCTGGGCCGGGAATATAGGTCATGCAGTGGAATGCAAGGGCCCAACCATTATCCAGTTGACTCTGGTACACGGTGCACGGCTTGACACTCAGCAGGCTCACGCGTTGCGTAACAAACCGCACTTTAGGCAACAATTTTAACAGACAGTGAAATTTTCTAAGATAGAAACTATCAACGAATAATAAATGTACAAAAAACGATAGTCTTTCATAAAAACAAAAGTAACATCCATTCTATCCTCATTCAGCCTCCTTCAGAAAGTATAAATTCATTCATTTTAAATGAACAAGCCAAAAAATTATGGATTAAAATTTTATTTCAGAATATTATTGACTGAAAAGAAATAGAGATAAAATTTATATGAAATCAGAAAACAATAAATCCTCTTCTCTTTCCCACTTAACATTTGGCAAGACCAAAATGACCACAAAATAACAAATGCTCAGTAAGGTTTAATAACGTAATATGTTTACGTTTTTTAAATTATGTTTTAACAAACACACAAAATTATCCATCATTATCTACAATGAGTAGCATTGTATGTTATCAAACAAAAATTGCTATTTTTATATGGTATGTTACGTATAATACTCGTATGCACAACTTACTATAAAATATTTGAATGAACCCATAAAGCATTCATTATACAATATTTTGGGGGTATATAAACCGATCATGATTGGTAAGAAATAAAATTGAAGAAAATATAAAAATCGCTGTAGCATAAACGTTAAAAGTACGATAAAAATGAAAATAATTAGAATATACCTGGTGAGCATTGTATTGAATTATTCGTTCTACTGGTTTTCCATCGATGACTAGCTAGCTTGTATAATACGAGTATATCACAGGGAACATCATAGAGAAAATCATACATTTAGTTTTGCTAACATAGATCATGTTGTTCTTTTTAAATGCAGCAAGGAAATTTATATAGTAATCGGGAGTGTAGGACATCTTCAGTTTCACACGCAATTGTGACATCATCTTCAAATCAAATTATACTGTTTTTTTTCTTCCCATTCTGAATCTTTATGCAAGACTTCCAAAGATTTTGTTCATTATAATCTTAAAAATGATTAACTTTTGTACTGTCTACAACTACTGTGGTTGGAATTATCTTCAAGAATTCACCATTCATTATAATTTTAGTCATTTATTTGGAATAAATGAAAACGTCAAGATTTAGCTGAAAAGTTGATTCAATTATTTAAATAAATTATTTTTTGCATATTTAATGAAATTTTCTCTCTATAAGTTTTTAATTAATTTTTTAACGGCATTGCACTAACTCCTCCCGAGTTATGGATTCAAGTAATAATATATCTTTATTGTCATTTATCTCAGAATTGACACAATATCCCACGATTAGATATTTTGAATAACTTTACTTTTTCACACTAACAAGACGATTTTCTTTTTCAGTAATTCATGGTTTGGTACGGTAGCCTGCCTGCATTCATACTGCGCACTTTTTTTCTACAGTATCTGACCCAGATGTTTCAAGTTCTTCACACGCTTGCTCCACGTTATCCTCTTTAACCACTTTGTCAGTTAATCTGTTCTTTACAATAAAATATTAATAAAACAAATGTTGTATTTATTTTGAATTTTAAATAAAAATACTTGTATGGAAAAAATGTTACACAAATTTTCAGAAAGCGAAAAGTAATTTATGAGATGCATAGAAATATAATTTTCTACCAATCAAGCATTAAATCTGTCAGTTTTTCTGACAAGTTTATTTTCAAGAATGGATACAATCGATGAGTCTTTCACGTTTATTTTTAAAATTTATTTCTTCCCAGGGATCAAGTATTTTTTAGATAAAAAAATATATTACAGTTGAGTGTGTAAATAATCAAATTCAAATGAACGAAATATTTCAGAATTAAAAAAGTTTGAGTAATTGATCTTTCACATTACGATAATTTGAAAGAACGGTTTAAATGAACGAGAATTTTCGGAAATAGAAATCTGCATCAGTAATGACCATTCATTACTTTAAAACTAGTAATAACCCATTAATAATAATGCAAGTTAAATAAAAACTTGGATACATTTTTAAAACATTTGTTCTATTCAATTGAAAAATCGTTGATATTTATATTTTACTGTATAAAAATAAAGTCACATATTTTCCACTTTTATTTTATGTCTTATGATTATAATATAAAGTGACGCTGTAAAATAATAATGATGAAACTAATAATCTGAAATCTGAAACATGTTTTGAATTTACAATTCCTTGCATTACTAACTATTAATACAATTATGAACCATGTTTTGAATTTACTTTTTTTTATTTTTTTTATTAAACAAGTAAATTACTATACAAACATTTGTCAAGGCTATACCTATATACAAATTTATTACTTAACTAATCTTAATTATATGTTATAATTTATGCACTTATTTAAACTTATTTTCCTACATATCATTTTATTTTATTTATTCAATCTTAATATATGAGATCTTAGAAATAATTAACACCTACATACTACTTATAACTAGATAACAATTCTTACACTAATTATTCAGCAAAAACAAGTCCACTCGTTCAGGCTACTTGTATTCCATCACATTCACTCAGAACTTGGTCGTCCCAGCTAATACTGTAGGTGGACTAGTCAGGCAACAGATAATGCTTCGGGAGCTTGTGCTTATAACGGAAGGGTAGGTCGGATTTACTCTCGTAAGCCCCCAGGGCAGCGACTAAGGGATTTCTGTGATTTTGTTGGCTTTTATAGAACTTCACGGTCCAAGCGAGGATGTGGTGTTGTAGGGTTTCTTCTCGCTGTTCAGCGTGAAGTCGGGTAAGATTTGTTCTGGGATGGGTGTTAAAAGATATCTTGAATGCCTTGTTCTGCACTCTCTGGAGTTTCAGGTGATCCGTATTGCTCACACTACCCCAAACGGGTGCAGCATAGGTCAAGATAGGACGAATAAGGGTTTTATAGAGGAGGAGCTTATTTTTGGGTGAAAGGAAGCTGCATCGATGAAATATCGAACTGATAGCCCCTATGCCCTTGTGACCCTTCTGTCTGATGGTATTCAAATGGGTTTTCCACGTCAGTCGCTGGTCAAGGTGCAGGCCGAGGCATTTAACCACGTCCTGCCACTCAACCAGGCAACCACCGATGAATAAGGGCATCGACGGCACTCTTTCCTTGATTTTTCGGGAGAACATGATGGCCTCAGTTTTGGCGTCATTGATTTTGAGCCTCCAGTCCTGGTAGTATTTCTCAAGGATCTCAAGAGCAATCTGAAGACGGCGACCAGCTCGATCCACCTTGAGTGACGATGCGTAGCATGCCGCATCGTCAGCAAATAGTTTGAATTTACAATTTCTTGCATTACTAACTATTAATACAATTATGAACCGGATGAACAATGATATTCAAAAACTTGAAAATACTTCAATCAAAAATCCATATTCAAAACATATTTCAGAGCCTCTATATGATATATGTGATTTTTTTATTATTTTATGTTTTCTATGATTTTTGTACCGTGACCGACGTAGAAACGGCGAGAATTATTTATGTTGATAGTCCAGTACCTACACATAAAATAAAATAATATTAAATTTAGATCAACTGGAATTGTTGACGACCTCCGTGGCCTGGTGGTAAGACGCTTGTCTGCCGATCCGGAGGTTGCGAGTTCGATCCCCGCTGGAATCCAGATTTTTTTAAATGGAATTCCAGTCTGGTTTTTTCTTAGGGCCCATTTAAACATCTTTTTCTGGTCGGTTGGAAGAGATTGCCACATGGCTATAAACTCGCCAGGTGGAAAAAAAACAATTGTTCGAAATTATAAAGCCGTAAAACAAAACAAAAATATTTATACCAAACATTGACACTTCGTTGAGTCGATATGGTAAGTGTATTTTAAAATAAATATTTTTTAAGTTTTATTGTTTATTTTGTTTTTAGTTTAATTCGTCTAAAATATTGGTTCTCAAAATATTGGGTGATCCGAAAAGTAATTTCGTATTTTAGGTGAATTTCAAATGCACATTTTTTATGCAGGGTGCGTTTTATGTTCCAGGCCAATTTTGTTTGGCCGCCATTTTGATTTGGTTGTCAGTTCATATTTGAAAATCGTGAAGAGTGATCGATAACGATTTATTGTGGAGCATCTAACTCCGCAACAACGTGTTAAAATTATTAAAATATTTTATTTAAATAATTGTTCAATTGTGAATACGCGTAGAAAATTGCATGCTTTTTTGGTTTAAATCTTGTGCCAAGCAAGTCAACCATTCAGCGTATAATGAATAATTTTGAAAATTTGCATACACTGGGAGATAAAATAAAGTCTGGGCGACAACATAGTCAACGTACGCCAGAAAAGATTGATGCAGTGAGGCAGAGTATTGATGAACGCCCGTGCATCTCTCATCGACGCCGTCCACAAGAATCAGGAATGTCTCCATCATGTTTGTTAAAAATTATCAAAAAAGATTTGCGTTTTTATCCGTATAAAATTCAATTGACACAAGAGCTACAGGAAAATGACCATAAACGGCGGTGAGATTGCTCGGGTTTTACAGGTCGGTATAGACGACCACCATTTTTGGCAAAAAAATCATCATAAGCGACGAGGCACATTTTGACTTGGCTGGATTTGTTTATAAACAGAATAGCCGTTATTGGAATACTGAAAATCTTCAATTGATTCACCAACGACCATTGCACCCTCGTCAAGTGACTGTATGGTGCGCCATTCGGGCCGGCGGCATAACTGGGCCATATTTCTTTGAGGATGCTAGAGTCACTGTAACAGTTACTGGTGATCGCTATCGTAACATGTTGGTAAACTTTATTGTGCCCGAATCGGATCAATTGAGCCTACAGCACATATGGTTCCAACAGGGCGGTGCCACATCACACACAGCTTGTGCTACGGTGCAAATTTTGCGAGAAACTTTTCCCAGCCAAATAATGTCAAAAAGTGGTGATATCGACAGGTCCCCACGATCCCCTGATTTGACCGCCCCCGATTATTTCCTATGGGGATACTTGAAGGGAAAGGTGTTCAACAAACCAACTACAATCCTGATACTAAACGACAACATTCGAATAGAAATTCCTGAAATAACACGAGAAGTCTGCGAGAATTTTATGAAAAATATGCTTGAAAAAGCTCGCGTTTGCGCCACGGCCAGAGGCGGCCACTTGGCCGACATTATATTCCATACATAATGGTAAAGACCATATAACCAATCAATTAAATATAAATTATAAAATTGTGTTTCATTTAAAAGTTATTCAAAAAAATCATCGGCCTGGAACATAAAACGCACCCTGTATTAAGATGCAACTTTATTCTGTAATATACACACCGTTTTGTTCCACTACATTACGCCATCTTTCGAGCGACTTCCTCCCAGAACATCGCATCTTTCTGAGCGAAGAACTGCTCCAGAAGGTTTTTACAGGCATCCAGTGAAACGAAGTTCTTCCAGTTAAGGGAAATCTGTACGGACCGGAATAAGTGGTAATTGGATAGTGCTAGGTCCGGTGAATACGGCGGGTGGGGTAGGATATACCAATACAGCCGTACCATCTTTTGTCAGATCAGCAAAGAAACGTTGTCCTGATGAAAGATGACGCCCTTTCTACGAGTATTGGCTAATTCTGGACGCTTCCAGTCGATTACTACATTCAATTAGTCAAATTGCGAACAAAATTTCTCCGAATTGATAGTTGACGATTTCCTTCGATCCCACCATACACATAGCATAACCTTTTTGGGATGAAAACCAGTTGGTTCAAGGAGGGTACCTTTCTTGCCTCACGACCAGTGGCGGCCGGTGGACCAAATAATTGGGGGTTCACCAGAGTAGGTATCCAAATACCAAATAATATAAAGAAAAAAAAATATGACATACCTATTTATAAAGAATTTTTTATCCTTTTTAACGTAGAGAAACACCTTTCACTCTCAACATAAGTCATTGGAATAGTGCATACGAGTTTAAGTAACTTTACAGTCTGAGAAAAATCTTCTAGTAATTGTAAAATAAATAAAATTGTAAAATAGACAAGAGCCCTCAGCATTGGCAAAATCATCGCGAGCATAAATTGCACTGAGTTCACCGTTGAATTGAACTTTATTTAAAAAATCGTATGTTTTTACCGTCAAAATAAAATCATGTTCGGGAAATTTTGACCTACGAGTATACTCAGTAAATTTTTCGCTATATAATAATTTTGCTGCAGTTAGGTGATTAATTTTTTGGAAAAATTTACGCAAACAAACACAGTAAATAATCGAAATAGTTGTTTATCCTGCAAATGGCTCGTAATATTATATAGATAGTTAGAGAAGCGTTTAGCCACGTGACCAAACTGGAAAAATATCATTGAAATCGAAAACGGAATTAATTACAAGTTAACTAAACAAAACAATAAAGGAAGAAAGTCGGTACTTAATTAGGTAAGCAAAAACATTTGTTAATTTGGAGACATATACTCGCAAAGATACATGTACTAAAAAGACGCCCCAGTTTGAACGGTAGGAACAAATCATCCCTTCTCTGCGGTGGTCATATTTAAAAAAAAACTTTAAATTGATGTATTACTATCCCAGCGACTTGTCATACGCGCCACTTGGATGTTTCCGGGATCACGTGCACGCACTACAAAGACTAAGAATTCCTAGAAATCCGTATACAAATATAGCTGTCTCAAGATTTTCTGTTCTCTTCTAATTGTGAGTAAATCGTCAATTTTTCGAAAGATTTGGGACGATTCCAAATACGCACGGACTTCGGGTATCTTCCTACCTGCTCGCAGAATGCGTCCGAATGCAATACACATGTATACAAAAAATGTGCTCTAACAAATAGAGTTGCATATTGTAGTGAGCCATGTCGACATAAATATATATTATTTTTCATAAATATTGTTATGATAATATACATTTTCGCTATACTTCTTTAGGTGTTTATTGTTATATAAATTCAGTAGTTCGACGCACGAAAGCACTTATGAGCCAGCCGCTACTGCTCACGACCTCTTCTGCTTGAGATTATTAAAGATGATTCACTTTTCACATTCGTTTTACATTACTTCAAAAATGGTTTGTTTTCATGCCATGTTTGCAGTCAATCGGTTACGGAAACACAATCCATCATTTTTTTCACTCAAACCGTATGGTATATCGGAGCGATTTACGTAACCAAGCTACACCAAATGCTTGTGGAGAGTGATTTTCGATACTATAGTAACATATGTTATTTCAACAATCTCTCGTGTCGTATGACGCTGATTATTTCCGATCAAAGCCTTAATCCTGTCGTCATCAGTGGTAATCGTACTTTTCGAGTGGATACAATCTTCGAGTGTTGTATCACCATTAGGGACTTTTTTAAACCACACGTTGTCACACACGATCGCTTACTGCATTGTCACCACACACATTTTTTTTTGTCGCATTTCTTTCTTTGTAATAAAAAAGGTAATAAAAAAGAATAAAGCACCGAAAAAAATATTTATTAAGTTATATCTTCAAAACGCCAAAAAACCGCTCAAGCAATTGGGGCAAACAATGACCGAAAAATACGCTTAACTATTATATTTCATGAAAATATACAATCAGAACGTTTGGAATGAAATTTTGTCAAGCAACGAAAAAGTATCCCTACATCTATCCGAGAAATACGAAACTACTTTCCAGATCACCCCAGTTTAATGGAAAATATATTTTCTTTAAAGTTTAATCTGTATTGAATTGTACTACACCGTTGTATACAGTACAACCTGGCGGGCTTATTGCCATGTGACAATCTCTTCCAACTAATCAGAAATATATAAAAGAGGCCTTCAGTGAAAACCATACAGGTATCGTTTTTTATTGTATTGAATTGTACTACACTTCCGTTGTATACAGTACAACCTGGCTGACTTATTGACATGTGACAATCTCTTTCAACTTATCAGAAATGTATAAAACAGGCCTTCAGTGAAGACCATACTAGCAGCGTTTTTTTTTTAATCTGGGTTCTAGCCGGAATAGATCCCGTAACTTCGGATTGGAAAACAAACGTCTTACCAACTAGAAAATAAGCGTCTTACCACGGTGTTCGTTAATGTGTTAATTCATATTTTTTATTTGAATAATATAAATGAAGTATGTGGGAAATGTGTGCCTCAATAATGGATAATATTTTTTCACTAGTTTTAAACAAAACAAAACATTATTCAAAATCACGTTTTTAAAAAATCAATGTGTCGAATTAAATAAACGTACTCGTATTATAAAATTTATTGTTTTCTTAAAAGAACATTTTATTGTAATATTCTTAAATTAATATTCTTACTATATTATTATACAATAACCCATTTACTTATACTGCCCTGTTTTGCAACACATAGTCGTATTAAATCCAAGAACGTTCCGAAAACGAACGTTAGACAGTTACTAAGCGCCAATACAACAATAAATTCTGATAAAAAAACTTAGTAGTAAAATATTCCGGAAATGAATCTGTTAGAGTAATCGAACCCGGGGCGTCTGGATATTGATTAATTGGATATTATTAACAAGCATATTGATTTTTATGCAAAGGCGCTAACAAACTTTATATGTGACTGACCGTCGCATGCCGCTATTTACCGAAATGTATACGCTATGTGTTTCAGATCTTGAAAAACGGAAAAATGTTTCGGTTTAAAACATTTACTTTTGTTATCAGAAATCAAATGTATCTATTTAGCTTCGGAAACCCAAACCAGAAAGCTATAAAAGCCTTCAAAAGAGCATTAAACAAAGAAAAAAAACTAACAAATGCAAAAAGATTTTGCAGATTTTTTAGTTTAATAATACGAGTACCTAAATATCGATTACAAATGTTCAAAAATAATAAAAACAAAGTCACATTTGAATATAGATTTCATAAACACTAACCGCCAGCATGAAACTATCGGTTACGTACCATTACATGTTTTTATGTTTATCATGCATGTAGCATGTAGCCAGTCGTGTTTATTCTGGTTCCTCCCAAAACTTGCTTGTATTGTAAAAAGGTTCGATGAGAAGTATAATACAATACAATACATCGCGGAATTCAAACTACCGAACTTTATATTATATTAAGTAGATAGTGAACTCTTGAGCCGCATGATCAAGCACCTCTGTATTGTTAATAAATAGAAATATAATAGAAAGTGTATCGAATTGTTTTTGTTTTAGATAATCTATTTTCAATTGCCTATTATTTATCAAATTATAAATACCTTTATCGCTGAGTACTTTTTATTCTGTTTAGTCAATTTTAACAAAATAGATTTGTCAGGAATCATATGTAAAATTAACAAAAAAATCCACTGAGAAAATAAGTCACAACATTAAAATGATAATCTACAAGCAAGACCGAAATGTAAACAAAGTCTCGTTTTTTTTTCTGAGCATGATTCTGTCCGAAAAGTCTGAAAGTGTCTGTAAGCGTTTCTTGTCAATGAGGAGTGGGGCATTCAACAACATCAATATCAAGAAAGTTTTCCCGCGTTCAAATAAACATGGCTAGGTTTTTTTTTAAATATTTTGATACGTGATATGTTTATTATTTTCATGAATACATCAGCATTTCTATAAATCATAAAAAATAATCGATTGTGCATAGTAGCATTATCAAGATCCTGTGGTTTAAAAGCATCAGTGAAAAACTCTTGCAGTAAAAAAATCTTACTTCCTGAACGACACCATACTTGTGTCGTATACAAAAGCACACCTACAAGGCAGGACGGAAAACTTTCTGGATGTGCGTAATAAATTGATAGGATGAATATATGTGGTCCAAAACATCGACGCGGTAATATTTGTCAATTTGGCGCGACGGCAAAAAGCGAATGAATGATAACAACTCTACAACAGCATGTCTATATGAAAATGAGCAAACGTTTTATTGGACTCACTTCGGCGTGAATTTTCTTCGCATAAATTTAGCGCAGGGGTAATGTCGGTGCACCGGCCGGCTGTCTCTGCCGCTTTCACTCTCACCTGTAGGTCAGGCAGCGGCGGGAGGGGAGGTGCGGGGGACGGCAGCGCGCGGCGAGCATACCACTGCAGCGGGCGGCTGGCTACCGACTGGCTCCTGGCTAAGCCCGCGCTGATAGGCCGCCCTCCCGGCATGGCGCACAGCGCGCGCAATCACCCCCGACATGGCGCGGGCGGCGGCAAACACGAATCGATGCCTTCGATTACATACTCGGAGAAAACTACCAGGGAAATGTCTACACATTTCCCGCTTATCTGACCCGACGGATCTTCCTCCAATTCGGCGCATCTGAAACTTTTCTCCCTTGATACGCTCTTACGGGAAGTACGAGTGTCATCAACCGCTTTCCAACAACAATGTTATACTCGTAGGATGAGATTCCCCGTACATTTGGTGAGATGCAATTCCTTATGACTTATTTCCTTTGACATTTATTTTATCTTTACTAAACTGCCTGAAGAACGAAAAACACAATATTCTATTCTAGTGGTTATTTACAAAGGGAATAAATATTATTTAGCAATAATATGCCTGAGGCCATCTATAATTATTTTTAAAAATTAACTTCGGTCCAAGCAAAAAAGAACAATTTCTATCTTGAAGTGTATAAACATATAAAAAAAGTGATGAGCAAGTGCATAATACTCGTACTTCTGTTACTCAATGTATGGCGACATATATTCTTACAAATGAAGACTGAATAGCGCACGTGTAGACATTAGTAAAAATTGCAGGAAGGAGGTGTCAATGAACCTGATTCGCATATATGATAAAATGACGCGAGTCTTGTATCCCCGGTTGTTGCTCCAACTACATAACATCAAGTAGCTCAAATTGTTGGAATGTACAATATACTGCATCTTCTTAAAAACAACATTGAAGAGAATACGTAAATGGAACTTAATTCATATTAGCCCAGAACATGATAAAAATATATCAATAAATAGAGATGTTGTTCCTTTTAACAATGTAAGGAAATATCAAACGAATTTCTCCATATCTTTTTCTGAAATTTACAAACAATGAAATTAAAATGCTCGACTACAGTCTGTTTTTGAATTACACCCGCCTTCTTCAACTCTCTGAAAGAAATATACATAACATGTATGATACATAGAGAGAGATAAGCATCGTTCAAATTTTAAATACATTATGATGTTATAGTAAACAGATTAACAAAACAAATGAAACGTGATTTGCTGTCATTGTTGAATTTAGTATTTGCAATTACAATTAAAACTTTTTAATAAAGTGGTGGGGTGGGGCGGGTTTCCATTTTCATTGGAGCTTTAAATATTTTTTTTTCGTGTTAGGTGATTGAGCGTTGTTTTTATAGAGGCGCCGCCTGTGTCTCCTCACTGAATGGTGGTATTGTTAAAGTAGGAAGTAGTTATTTGGTGCGATAAGCGAGGATTTTTGACATAGTCTCTTTGTAATGGAACAAAATTTTACCTGGTAATGAGGATTATATTCCCATGTCATAAAAATTTTATATTTTAACATTTAATGTTATTAATAAAAGAATTAATAATATTAACAAATATCAAGGGAGAGTTTGGATCAAGTTGATTTGTATCTACCTGCCTACAGTATTTAGCCATGGGCAACAATCCCGAGGCTAGATATTTGATTGTTTTATTTAATTAGATATTTAAATAACACTTTTTTGGCATGGAAATATTATCTTTATCGTCAGGTTCGTACTTTTCTCCCAATACGGAGAGGGTTTACATATTTCTGTAAAATTGCGGTGACCCCTCTCCGCGGGAAAACAACCTCCCCACGGCAACTTCAAAAATCCTTGCCTGACGCACCAGTTAGTTTATTCTCGCTTTAACTATAACACCATCCAGTAAGTAAACACAGACAGCGTCTCAAAAAAAAACAAGCACCCAACACGAAAAAAAATATCTTCAAAGCTTTAATAAAAACGCCAACCTCTCCCACCGATAGGCACCCCCGCCACTCAAGTTTAATATTAGGCATCGGTAGACTGGCTATTTAAAAAAACTATATGCTACTTTCTCAAAAGTTCGAAGATGAGCTAACATAAAAAATAAAATTAATCCTGGGCCCAATCAAGTAAAATTACTAGAAGAATCCGATTATCTTTTCACCAAAAAATGTTGTATACAACGAATACTCGTATTCCACAATAAAATATTTTCATTCCAGATGTACGAGTAGTAACCTATCTAAGCACGAGTACGAGTATAACAATTAACATATAATAGGTTAGTCAAAAAGTTTTTGAAGAAAGCGGAAATGAAAATACATTTTTTTTGGGTGGAAATCACTTTTATTGCTCAGTATAGTCTCCCATAAGATCAATACACTTGGTCCAACGATCTTCCAACTTTGTTGTCCCATCACGGAAGTGACTTTCTGGAAGGCCTGCAAAATACTCCTCTACGACGGCTATAACCTCTTCGTTTGATGAAAAATGCTTTCCACGAAGGAATTTTTTGAGGTGTGAGAACAGCCAGAAGTCAGAGGGAGCTAAATCTGGCGAATAGGGTGGATGCTGCAACAATTCGTACCCCAATTCACTGATTTTCGCGATGGTTTTTTGAGCTGTGTGAGCAGGTGCATTGTCTTGATGAAAAATGATAATGATTTTTTTCTTCTGCAAACCGGGTCTTTTTTCACAATTTTTTTCATCCAACTGGTCCAAAAGGTCACAATAATAATCAGAGTTGATTGTCTTACCAGTTTGGAGATAATCTATCAATAAAATTCCTTTTGCATCCCAAAAAACTGACGCTAACACCTTCTTGGCCGATTTCTGGACACGAACTCGCTTCGGAGCCAAAGTGCCTGGTTCACACCACTCCTTAGCCTCTTGTTTTGATTCAGGATCATGGTGGTAGACCCAAGTCTCATCCATAGTGATGAATCGACGCAGAAAATCCTTTTTATCCTTTCGAAATTGCTCCAAATGTTGCTCAGAAAGTCGCATTCGAACGTGTTTTTGTTGCATTGTTAGCAAATGCGGCACCCATTGTGCACACAGTTTTTTGAAACCCAAAACTTCAGCCAAAATATGCCATGTTGTTCCATGTGAGATGCCTATGGTGTCAGCTATCACATCCACAGTCGATCGATGATCTTCCAAAACCATATCCTGTATTTTCGCTATGATTTCTGGTGTTGATGCACTTTTTGGACGTCCTGAGCGTGGATCGTCTTCAACGCTTGTACGGCCACGCTTAAACTCCAAAACCCATCGGTGAACGGTTGGAAATGAAGGAGAAGACTCCTTTAATACTTTCACCATCTTTGCATGGATCTCAGTAGCCGATAAACCTTCCAAAACAAAGAATTTAATCACTGCACGATATTCGGATTTTTCCATTGTTAAAAAATACACTGACACGTCAACTTCAAATGGCTTGTAAACAAAGAATGAATTGACAGATCGAAATGAAATTTTGAGTACGTTCTTATGGAAGATGAAATATTAAAATGGCGTAGAAATTTTGGTTTTCTACTGCTCCATAGATGTCGCTTTCAAAACTTTTTGACTAACCTCCCGATCCATTCAATAAGGTGGGGTGTGATATTATGACCTTCAAAATTGCAGTGGGGCGAAGGGATAAGATGAAAACTAAAAAATTCTATTAGAACTTCCATGGCCAGAGGAAAATTGGGTAGTTCAATAATTTGGGTGCACCGCACCTAACATATGGTGAGCCGATGTGTGCCCTGATGAAATACGCATATAAGTAAATTAGATTTTTCTGTTTTTAGTTCCGAATGAATAAGGGTACTTAGTAAATATGGTAATGACAAAACATTCTCGTTATCTCGAATAATTTTTCTTTGATTTCTAGTACTATAAATTAATATTTACGAGTAGTTACTGTTTTCAGCGACTTGGACGGGCGTTCCAGCTAGTGTTGTATATAATTGGTAATATCTTCACTAACCTGCTGACATGGCGGAACTGTGCATGAGATGAACACTGGTAATTGGGATTTTAACCCTTGGTATTATTTATAAATTATATGTTTTGTGTGAAAGTCTTGATAAGTTTCCTGTTCTTTAAAATAAAATTTGAATGCTATTTAAAATCAAAATAGAAAAAAAAATTCAAGGACAGTTGAGTGTTTATTTTGCCAATAAATAAATAACAAGCGTTTTTATTCCTTCAATGTTTTTGATTGTTTTATTTATTTTTTATAAAATATATAAATAAACATAAATGGTATAAAAACCGACGCTGTCTGGAACTGAAGAAACTCAAGCGACTCGTCTTCTAACTAATATAATCATATTTAAATTGAGACATCCAGGATACTCGGTACATGCTATTGAATTGTTAGAAGCGTCTTTGGTGTTCCAGTTTCGATAACGAAACAATAGTAACAGACTTAATGCAAGAGGTCATAGTGCGACAATTTAAAAATTACGCATCACATTTTCAAACATACAAACGACTTACTTAATGAGTTTTGGATTTCATTAAATCAATTATAACTGTTTATGCAAAAAATATAAACTTAGAAATGAATGCATTTAATTTATTGATTTACACGAAATAAATTAAATAAACTTGGCCCTTTGAATCATTAATACTCGTACTTAAAATTTCTAT
>CATKWJ010000666.1:0-24037 GCA_949825065.1 Odontocerum albicorne | reverse complement strand
TATATATATATATATATATATATATATATATTATATATATATATATATATATATATATATATATATATATATATATATATATATATATATATATATATATATATATATATATATATATATATATATATATATATATATATATATATATTATATATATATATATATATATATATATATATATATATATATATATATATATATATATATATATATATATATATATATATAAATATATATATATATATATATATATATATATATATATATATATATATATATATATATATATATATATATATATATATATATATATATATATATATATATATATATATATATATATATATATATATATATATATATATATATATATATATATATATATATATATATATATATATATATATATATATATATATATATATATATATATATATATATAATATATATATATATATATATATATATAATATATATATATATATATATATATATATATATATATATATATATATATATATATATATATATATATATATATATATATATATATATATATATATATATATATATATATATATATATATATTAGATGTTTACATAAGTTGTGTCCGTTTTTTTCCAACTTAAAAATGAGCACCAAAAGTAAAACAAAATGGTAAAGGTTATACGTCATTCGAAAGAAAATTTTCTGCTCTATAGGATATTGTATGGGTTTCATCGTCCCCAAAAAATGGAAAGAGAAGAATCGGGTGTAGAAGCTCATCATATCGTGCAGCTTTGCTTCCTTACATTGAGGTTGAGTGGGCGGATTGTCCAATGAATTGAAAATGATGCAACGTTTTTATTTTTTATTTATTAGGTGTTAACATAAATTGTGTCCGTTTTTTCCAAATTTAAAAATGAGTACCAAAAGTAAAACAAAATGTTAACGGTTATACGTCATTCGAAAGAAAATTTTCTGCTCTACAAGATATTGTGTTAGCTTTTACGTTATATATATTATTTTATTTGATTACAAGCCTTCAAAATGGAATGTCAAGTACATGAAAGTGAGCATTTTCGACATCTTCTTCTGTTTGCGTTCAATCGATGGAATAAAGCTGCCAAAGTTGCTCGCGATATTTGCGAAGTGTACGGTGAAGATACTATGAATGTAAGGACAGCTCGTCGAGGATTTTTGCGTTTCAATGACGGTAATTTCGACCTGAAAGACATGGAGCGTTCCGGACGACCAGTGGACTTCGATGAGGACCGCTTAAACCATACTGTTCATGAAGATAATCTAATCTCATCAGTTCTTATTATAGCAGAACTGGGAATCTTTAAATTGGTAGCAAATCAACCTATGTACGTAGGAGGGGGCTCGTGTTATTTTTAATAAGACATTAACGCTTCGAGGCGCCGACGAGTGAGAAGCGCCACTACAGCAAGACTCGAGTGCTGATACGCTAATGATGAGAGTAATTAGCCAGTCTCAACATTGCGCTCCCCAATTACTAACGTAGAAGAACGTTGAGGCGCGAACGTGAGCAATATAGATCCAATGTCCATTATATCTGTGTTGAAACATTTTGTTAATATAACATTCGCGCGTATGTTTTTTTTTCAATAACTCCTACGAATACGTTGGCGTTACAAACATATGTAATCCAAAAATGTTACAAACGAAAATTCTTCGCAAAAATAGTGTATAAAGAATACGATTCTGCTATTAAATTAACTTTAGGATTTTTTTTGCAATGCCGTATATTTCTTTATAGATAAGCCATTATAAATATCAACCTCTAAAGTCAAGTGAAACCTTTTCCTAAATAAACGTCTACCTGGCTTTTTATTTGCACAAAAACTTATTCACTTTAGATATTTCTTATTTATATATTATACTTCATATCATCACACCGTTTATCTGTCGTCATATACAGGAAAATGGAACGCTAGATTTTCATATCATGATATTTTTTACCTCCTCTTCATCCATACTCAACATCATAAAACGTCTTCAATTTATCTATCAATCCTTCTTTCACAATATCATTTACCTGATCTAACTACGCTTTCCATGCTCGTCCACCTTTCATTTACATTTGCACTGTATATTTGTTTTGTGAAATAAATATTTAACAAATATCTTAATTGTTTTGCATACTTACGCTCATTTGCATCTCTATTTATGTTATCAAAGCGAATCGATAATGTTTCACTTCATGAATATCTAAAACTCCTGTTTCAAGACTTTGCGGCGTTATAACATGTTTCCTGTAAAATGCACTAAACCAAAACTATTATTGAATCGATAAGCATTGATGATGTCAATTACTGATTCCCTACCCTCCTACTGTGGGCGTTGATGCAATATGTACTCGTACGTTGTAAAATGCAAGTTACAACCAATCGATTGAAAAAATATGTTAAGACAAGTTTTAACAAGAGCGAGAGTGGGCGTGCATGTACGAGTATACTAGTTTCGAGCACTTTCGACTTACACGAGTTCTTACAAGTCCAGCTCGCTGCAACACAAATCGGTGCACGTTATGTCAAGCTTACTGAAAAATACTCTGAATACCTGAAAAGTCTTAAATCTATTAGACTGTTTCTGAATTGTGTGACGAAAAATGATCAGTTTTGTGTAACGCAAATTCGCTAAAAAAATAGTTTGTATTCGGAACCCACGGAGTACATTCAAACGTCAGTAATATTATTCCAATACATTTTTTACGGAAATATATTTAATATAGCTGTAATGCTCGTTTTTTTACTTTCTTACTAATAAATAATTTTTTAAATGAATTAAAATGAATGAAGTACAATAATATTTCACAAGTTGTAAAACATAAATTCTTTATGTCAAGTTGAAACGTTTCATTTTAGTGACTTCTCGGATCAATGGCAGTTTTTTTTCTAAATACTCGTATATCTATAAATAAAACCAAAGAACTTTATATTAGTAATTACATGTTTTTTTCACTGATTTAGCCATGGCGGAACCAAGGAGGAAATGTAGACAATATAATATCAAATATTTTTAGAATGACATTATTCAGTCGCCCACAAACAAAACGTTACCAAGGAGCCTGATTTTCCAAAAAGTTTTTTTTTCAAATTTATCCATGAAACCTGCAAGATAAAAACATTATTTACTTATCACTGTATCGGAAAAACCGCATACTATTGGAGAAGAATTGATCTTACCAGTTGTTAGTGAGGTTATGTGTACTGTATTATACAAGCCAGAGTAATAATATTTAGAAGATTACTGTGAGCAATATTATAGGGCAACGACGAATTATAGAATTGGTCCTGAATATAAAAACCACACGATGTGATTTTAAAAAACGACCAAGTCTTTTAAATAAGGAATGAAGTTTTGTTTTTAGCACAGGTTTGATGAATAAGAGAAGGAAAAAATTACCACGCATTATTATTTACTAAAAAAGTGTAACTGGCACTCAATGATATAAAACATATGTTTAGAGTTTTAAAAAAAATGGAAATTCCTCTAAATAATATCATGTCAGTTGCTACCAACGATGTTCTAGCGATAGAAAAAAAAATGGTTTCAAATGTATTCTCTGTACACTGTAAAGTTCATCGATAACATTTAGTTGCAAAAAACTTTAGTGATCGCTTGCATCGCTCATTATAATACGTTATTACAGCAACTAACAAAATCAGAAGCCATATTACTTAATGAAAAACTGTTGGAGAGCTTTGCATTGAAAAGTATTGATGAGTTGAATAGTTTGCTACATCAAATATAAGTACTTTCGCTGTCAAGAAGTTCCTGTTTAAACCGATTTTATTGGACTCAGTTGTCGAGTTTTTTTTTAGAACAAAAAATATTCTTCTCAAGAGCGCTTTGGATATTTCTAAGTTTGGATTACAGCACGTCATTTATGAAAAAAAGCTATGTATTTTAAAGATATGTATTTTATTACCCATACCACATAAATCGACTGGTTTCGAGATTTCATTTTCCAGGTACAACGGATACTTATCTAACAAATTAATATTTACTTTTATTTATTACTGCACACTTTTTAAAAATAATAATATCGACATGGTAAACCAAAAAAGATGTATTTAAAATGTACAAAATTTTATCATTTGACCTAAATATAATATTTAAAATTATTAACGAACCATCATTGGTGCATGTAAACAGAACGCTTAGGGGCGTAGTTTCTAGAACCTCTTATGAATTGAAAAGTGAAATAAAATACTCTTTAACGTGTGAAAATACACGTTTATTAAAGAAAAAATAAAATAACAAAGCCATTTGATTCTGTATGATTGCCAATATTTTTTTTAATATTAAGGTGGATTTCGGACATTGCATTTAGATCTTCTTTTTGTATTTAAATCTCGTAATTTCTTTATTGTTTGTGATTTCATTTTTCATACGACAAACATTATATTTCGTTTAAAATAGCAAGTCATTACAAAAAAAGACAGATTGGCATAAACATGAATTTGTAATAATTAGACATTAAAATTTTTAATTAAAAAATATTTAAATATTCGAGTGAGAGAAAAGGAGATTGTAGTGTCTACTATGGTAATAGAAAAGAATCGAATCGTCCGAGAATAGGAAAGCGGGAACATGATCAACAATAGATTCTTAGATACATCGTATTGATTATTGATTAAATTAAAGTTATTATTTATTCTTTTTCTTGTCTCAAAAATATCAAGATAATCCCACTGTAATTCCTTATTTTCTGTACTATTACAATCCTATTGATCAAAGGTGTTTTTTTTTAACAAGTTGATTCGAAAACTCTAAATTCTTACCACTTTTAAAGGCAACATCGATGTTCCTTTATCCTTACACTAATTTTTCGAGAAGTTCTTTTCTAATATAAAAACCTTTTCGTTTTCCGATATAAAATCCCGTTATCCTATTCTTCCGCCGTTTGATCCACCTCTATTACCATAAATAGTCTCTTTTCTTTTCTTGTCTCTCATTCTAATATTTTTCTATCCTTATTTTTATATGAAAACAAATTAATTTGTAGTTTATTTTGTGCATTAAGAAGGAGAATATAACTTCTCAAAACTAATCGATTTACTTGGTGTGAGTGGTAAATACAAAGTTTTGAATTTAAAAAAAAAATTGAATGTACCAAAAAGTAAGTGTTTGAATTTGAGTGAAGTTAAATCGGTTTTCTTTCTTTGTAAATGCACCTTAACGCATTCAGTGTAATTTATTCATACATTTGAAGATATGAAAGTTGAAATAGGATAAATGGATTTAAGTCGGTTTTTAATTTGCACTTATAGACTCAGGTGAGTAATACTCGTATATTGTAGGTAGAGTGGGGGCAGATATCCTAGAGTATAAAATAAAGAAAATGGAAAGTGTCAAGACGTAATGATCACTATCGCCAAACCACCACTGGGTTTGGCAGAGAGAAAACGTGTCCACTATATTCTAAGCTGATATTAAATACGTTCATAGACGTACTCGTATCACGCATAGCCGCACATCTTTTTTAACTATTCACCTCATCTTGTTCTTTCTTTTTAATTCGTTTAATTTAATCATGCCACGTTTTGTGATGCCTTTCTTATTTTCTTTTACTATATTTGCTTCTCGAATAGGTTTTTTTTTAAATAAAACATTAGGTGTTTTATGTAGCTTAACTATTTATCATATATGCTTTTTTTCACCGTTAGAACTTTTATACATAGATTAAAAATTCGAATTCTTTCCAATTGTCATAAGTCTTATTCTATCACACACAGCTTTTCCAAGCATTAGTTTAATTTTCCCATTTCATCCACATTGCTTTTACTTTGATCATGACATTTTTACGCCTTAGCTTAACATGCATATTCCTAACCTTAGTCTTAAGGTTAGGCGATACTTATAATACAATAAGAACATTGTTTTAGCAGCTGTGATTTTGTATTGTATTGAATTGAATGAATTGTATTGGAATAGTTTTTTTACTGTGTTGTATTATACTTTCTTTGTACCAGTAAAACCTGACGGGTTTATTAATATGTGGCTATCTCTTTTAACCAATCAAAAAGGTGTTTAACCACCCTTAAGCGGAAACCAGAATGACTCCTCATTGTTTTAAATCTAAAAGCAACGGGAATTGAACCCGTGGCCCCCGAATCAGATGACATATATCTTACCAGCCTGGCCACGTTGGTCATTTTATAAAGATTCTATAAAGATTGGACGAATTTCCTTTGCTGGTTTTCATTTCTTAAATTGCCACTTAAAAATTAAAACGGATTAAAGTAAAGAGGATTTTCTCCCTTTGTTTTAAAATATTCAAACTATTGTAGATGCACCTTGAAAAATGTTCCCTGATTCAATTTTTCAAAACTATCCAAAATTCTTCCTAGATGAACTTTAGTGCTTTGTTTATTATTTAATACACTATTTTTAATTATAATTATTTATTTAGCACTTCTCTGTAAAAAAAATTAGCTATCTTATTGTCAGGCGGCAATCTCTTCCAATCGATTAAAGTTTAATAAACTAACATGTTATTGTTAATATGGATCCTTAAAAACATGTTATTGTTAGCATCTTAAATTTGTACAATACATAAATATATAGACTGTAAGCAATTGCAATAGATCAGACATAAAATAAATCAGACTGATAGAAAGAAATATTCAAATAAATGTCTCTCATAAAATAATCCCTTGGTTCAATAAACCATTCACATTTCCAATAAAATATGGTACCAGTTGAACCCAAGTATTACTCTTATAACACATTTGGATAATTATGCCTGAAAATAGTTTCGAAATATGAGGTAGAAACACGTGTTTCAGATAATAATGTAACGAATGGAATAAAAAAGTAATTCGTTATTAAATATTCAAATACGAGTATTTCACTTTCCACATTTGTTCACTTTAATTTTCTATGAACCGAAATATGAAGATTTAATGAAATCAATAATCTTGTCAACATTGTTCTTTATAATGAAGTCGAATAGCGTTTCAATGTTATCATCAACTGAAATGCTGTGTTTCCTGAGCTCAGTAAACTATTTTTTTAAACTGTTTTCAGAACGTAAACATCAACCCTTATATTCGAGCTATTACATCCATACATACATACCAGCACCCCATGTTCTTTTCTTTCCATGCACACGGCTCTTGCCTCGTCCACATACATGCATCTCGTCATAAATTCTCATACTTCTTACCCTCTGTTAAAATTTCTTTAAATATCTCCTTCAACTTTTCCATTGATCTACCTTCACCCCACTCTCCTTTTATTTCAGACATCTTTATTTGTTTCGTATGTCTTTCAAAACATATTATCTCAATATGGATAAATAGTTTTAATTTTTTTCTAAATAGTTAGCAATATCTAATAATTTCTTACTCCATCAAACATCTATAAAAGGCACAATTTTTTATCGCATTGATTGTTCTAATCACTTAATTTAAATGCCCAGTATTTGCTTCCATACATCAAGGTTAGCACTAACACATCACTGTGCACATCAATGATATTAAGATAATATATAATGACTTGAATGTACACGATATTAAAAAAAATGTCGATGTTATGAATATTTAAAGTTTTCCCGCCATATTACAAAAGAAAATAAATTGTAACTTTATTTTAAGACCAACTTCTTGGTTTTTTTATTATTTCTATTTACGAGTACTCTTTCTATCTTATATTATTTCTATTTACGAGTCTATATTATTTACTTTTATATTATTTCTATTTACGAGTACTATTTATATTTATTATTTCTATTTACGAGTACTCTTTCTATTATATTATTTAAAATTTTGTTCTGCAACAATGTCGTTTGAAGTGTTAATTTTAGTGCTTAACTTTTAACTGTTAACACACATGGTGGTTCTTAGAACAAGTCCCGAAATCCTCGGGAACAAACTCGAGCCGTATCATGGACGCCAAGTCACGAGCCACCCCCATGAGGAAGAATTCCGCCCTCTCCACCAAAGTGAGTCCTGGTGTAGCTGCAAACACCAGCACCAGCAACTCCAGTGCGTGGATCACTCCACGCAATGGAGTTAAACAATCAACTTCAGTCCCGGCAAAACCGCTACCGAACCAAAACCGATTCGAGGCACTCCCGGAGGTCGGAGACGCCCCTGGAACACCTGGCTTCCGAGCGCCAGTAAAGAGGATTACCTCCAAGATCCTCCCGGTAATTATCACTTTAGGGGACAAAACCCATGGCCAGATAATAAATCTGGCCAAATCTTTTACAAAGGCGGGCATCACGCTCTCCTACAGAGGCAGATACCGTGCAGCTGTCAACTGCTCAACGTTGGAGGACCATAAAACTCTCGTGGCTGGCCTGAGAGAGACCCAGGCACCCTTCCACACGTTCACCGCGGAGGTGGAGCGCAGCAAGCGATCCGTCATCAGGGATCTCCCAGAGCTCCCGGTAGAGGACATCGCGGCTGATCTGGCCGCCCAAGGGTACAAGCCCCTTCGGGTTTTCAGGATGAAGACCAAGGGTGCCCCGCTCTATACGGTACTCTTCCCAAATGCCACAAACATTGAGGCTCTTCGGACGGAAGTGACAGTGATTAACTACTGTCGCGTCCGCCTGGAGAAATATAAGAACGGTGGCAGGGTAGGCACCCAGTGCTACCGCTGTCAAAACTTCGGCCACGCATCGGCGAACTGTAACCACACAGTCCGATGCGTGAAGTGCCTGATGGCGCATGCCACTACCGACTGCCCCAAGAAAGAGCGGGACACCCCTGCGGCCTGCTGTACGGTACTCTCTGGCGAGTCGTCAAGGGTATCAAGTGCTCGTCTCAAAGCATACCACCTCTGCGCACAGCCTCAGGGTTGGCTGTTTCTGGCATTGAGAAGGCTAATGCCTTGGCGGACTCTTATGAGAATACGTACTCAATTACTTCCGACCTTGGAAATGTTGATGTCAACAAAGCTGTCGAGGACACTCTCACCAGCTTTGCTTACTCCCCGACCAACCAAAACGAGGTGCAACTTTGCACCCCGTCCGAAATTGGTCGTATCCTTGACAGACTTAAAACACGAAAAGCACCCGGTCCCGACAATATACACAATAGCCTTCTTTAACAGTTACCACTCAAAGCGAGGATTTTTCTTACTAAAATAATAAATGGCTATTTTCCGAGTATTTGGAAAGTAGCCAATATTGTTCCTATCCACAAGCCAAATAAACCTATCGAAAATTCAACTAGCTACAGGCCCATCAGCCTTCTTCCAGGTCTTGGCTAGATCCTTGAGAGAGTGGTTGCTTTAAGGTTAGTGTTCCATCACGAATCCAATAATACATTCCCTCATGAGCAATTTGGATTTAGGACAAGACACAACACGGTCCAGCAACTTACCCGTGTCGTGGAAGACGTGTCGATGGGCTTCAATAGGAACAGAAGTACTGGCATGGTACTGCTGGACCTCGAGAAGGCTTTTGATACTGTCTGGCATGATGGCCTTCTTCACAAACTTTTCCTCACTGGCACTCCACTCTATCTCGTGAAACAACTTCAATCCTACCTTTCCAATAGAAGTTTCACAGTCACCACTCATCATTCTACGTCATCCGCCAGGGTCATCCCTATGAGTGTCCCCCAAGGCAGTATACTGGGACCATGTCTATTTAAAATTTACACACACGACATTCCTACTCCCCCAAACTGTAAACTCGCACTCTTTGCTGACGATGCGGCATGCTACACATCGTCACTCAAGGTGGATTGAGCTGGTCGCCGTCTTCAGATTGCTCTTGAGAAATACTACCAGGACTGGACGCCAAAACTGAGGCCATCATGTTCTCCCGAAAAATCAAGGAAAGAGTGCCGTCGATGCCCTTATTCATCGGTGGTTGCCTGGTTGAGTGGCAGGACGTGGTTAAATACCTCGGCCTGCACCTTGACCGGCGACTGACGTGGAAAACCCATTTGAATACCATCAGATAGAAGAGTCACAAGGGCATAGGGGCTATCAGTTCGATATTTCATCAACGCAGCTTCCTTTCCCCAAAAAATAAGCTCCTCCTCTATAAAACCCTTATTCGTCCTATCTTGACCTATGCTGGACCCGTTTGGGGTAGTGTGAGCAACACGGATCACCTGAAGCTCCAGAGAGTGCAGAACAAGGCATTGAAGGTATCTTTTAACACCCATCCCAGAACAAATCTTACCCGACTTCACGCCGAACATCGAGAAGAAACCCTACAACACCACATCCTCGCTCGGACCGTGAAGTTCTATAAAAGCCAACAAAATCACAGCAATCCCTTAGTTGCTGCCCTGGGGGCTTACGAGAGTAAATCCGTCCTACCCTTCCGTTATAAGCACAAGCTCCCGAAGCATTATCTGTTGGCTGACTAGTCCACCTACAGTATTAGCTGGGACGACCAAGGTCTGAGTGAATATGATGGAATACAAGTAGCCTGAACGAGTGGACTTGTTTTTGCTAAATAATTAGTTTAAGAATTGTTATCTTGTTATAAGTAGTATGTAGGTGTTAATTATTTCTCAGATCTCATATATTAAGATTGAATAAATAAAATAAAATGATATGTAGGAAAATAAGATTAAGTAAGTTCATAAATTATAACATAATTAAGATTAGTTAAGTAATAAATTTGTATATAGGTATAGCCTTGACAAATTTTTGTACAATAATTTACTTTGTTTAATAAAAAAATAAAAATCTTGGCTTTTTTAGTAACTACCTGAAGTGATTCCAAAAATGCTCTTTACATCTCGGTACAAAACAACAGTGGCAATTTTGAAATCCATCCCGGGGTGGTATTTTTCCTGCAGCAACTGTTGACTGAGCCGAGACCACTCCATCCTCCCCTTCCATCCTCCAGAGAGTAGTAACCGCACTTGGGCTATTCCAATTCATTAATCTTCATTCCTAGTCGACTTTGGAATCGAAACCCTCTCTTACATAAGAAATTCACTCTCCTTGACTTGTTTCAAATTGTGTCTAAAGCAACATTATTGTTCGCCACTTAAACTTCCTTTGCTCTTCTCTTCTTTTCACAATTATATTTGTCATCACCAAGTTACTTGAGTCATTTTAACAACTTAAGACTGATTACATTTACAATTATTTATTTCCTAGCAACCATAGATCATTCCAAAGTCCATTAATTTCAGGGTTACATATATTTAATAATATGTATGAACTTTTTGGTTTCAAAATTGGCGTTAGTTTCGGCAATCACTTCTTCATTGGAGCCAAATCTCTTTCCCTGGAGCATCTTTTTGAGGTCTGCGAACAGCCAATAGTCGCTGGGGGCCAAATCTGGAGAATACGATGGGTGCGGAAGCAATTCGAAGTTCAACTCGTGCAATTTGGCCATCGTTACCATCGACTTGTGACACGGTGCATTGTTCTGATGAAAGAGAACTTTTTTCTTCTTCATATGGGGCCGTTTTTTTGCAATTTCTGCCTTCAAGACAGCTTTCGCCGTATGACAAAACTGCTGCCACTGAGTTTAGAAATAAGATGTGAATACGTACTGGCTTCCTTAATTGTGAATACGTATATCAATCGTTTAATACTGGCTTCCCTAATTGTGAATACGTATATAGATGTGAAAACGTATAATAATCGTTTAATACTGGCTTCCCTAATTGTGAATACGTACTCGTATATAGATGTGAATACGTATATCAATCGTTTAATACTGGCTTCCCTAATTGAAAAATAGAGTTCTATGATTTGAAAATTGAGTCCATTAAGATATTTTGCAAGTTAAATTTTAATGAAAACGAATCAATGAATTAACTTGATTTATGGTTAAATCGTGTAATTGATAAAAAAGTAGCTGGGCTTCCAACAAATAACGTAATGTAGTTTGTTTCGATTCGCGGTCCGAGTTAATGTCTTGGGAGATAAGAGATTCACAGTGCTTGACCGCACGAGCGGATTATCCGATGTATAAATCCTATACAACAAGGTGACCATGATGTATTGTTTATTTTACAAAAAGTGAATATATAATCAAAAATAATGTTCATATATAAAATAAAGGTTATTCTGAACTGCTTCCTGTAACAAGTGAGCGCGCTCACTGATCAGCTGAATTAAAAGAGAATGCTCATAAAAACTGCTGCAATGCGTTTTTTAAATACGTGAATAATTTGAGTTTAAGTCACAGATTGTGTTGATTTGGTCATAATGTTGAATACTTATTCTTTTTTATACGGAATTACGATTTAGATGTATATTAATATACTGTATTGGCTAGATATTTTTCTTAATAAGATCAAATTTGTATTTAAATTTTTCACAAAGACTAAATATAAAATCATAATCTTTGAAGAACTGATTCTCTGCCATTTTTTTATGTAAACATCGTTACTGTTTTGAACAAATCAAGAAAATGAATAACTCTCACATAAATGTAAACTCCTATATGTTCTAGAATCTAGATTCACTCCGACCTACAAAATAGATGTATTTTTTTACATTTACATTACATTCGTTTTTTACATTTACATTACAACTATATTCCTTGATCATTGTAAATAAATGCCTAATACTTGAATCCCAAAATTAGAAAAAGCGTCACCGAAATAAATAATTAATGAAGTTCAGTTAATACAGGTCCCCTTTCGAGTAACAATTTAATGATATATTACATGAAGATTACCTTATTTAACAAATGTCGGGCCATGTTTATTACACTCGTAGTAATCAGGAAGCCATACTTATAAAAACAGGTCAGTTGAAAATATGTTGAATTATTCCCAACAAATGGAGTTTTGTAACCGATCGTGTTCATATACAGTCGCTAGGGCTTTGTCGTATTTTTGTGTCATTATAATATCAGTTTGACTCAAATAAAGAATACGAATCAAATCAAATCCATTTATAATATGCCACCAATGTAAAGGTCACGTCACCTATACGAGTAATACTGGTGATATTCTTTATAATCCACGTGAAAAATTAAGATAATTTCCATAAATACTGACACTTCATTTTTTTTAATATTCAATTATAAATGGTTTTTGTGGTATTTTTACTGCTTAATGCAGAAAATAATGCTGCACTTAAATATGATGAAAGTCGTACACCTTTGTTAAATCCGGCGGCAGACAGACCATTTTTCACCCTTCATAAATTTATTTTACTAGAAAAGTCATTGGATCCAATTAAAATTGGCGACGTGGAATATTGTTGAGAATATTTGTATATGCTAACGATTTCGCTATATTTGTTGATAACTACCAAGTTCTTAGTGCTTTTTTCTTAACTCAAGTATAAACCAAAGCTGTATAAACTGATTGCAAATAACATAACTCAACACATTATGTATGCATGAATTTACACTCGACTACATCAAACAATCTATATTCAATTATGTGCAGGTAGAAAATTATACACGGGGAAAAGTAGAAAACTACGTGAAGATCAAAAGTAAAATAACAAATAAATCGAAGTTTACATAAATATATGTTTCTCAAATTAAATTAAAGTTGCTCTGAAGAGAGAACTTTTCCAGGAGTGAAATTTTTGGTGTACAACATATTAAACAGAACAGTTGTTATCTGCGGATCAAAATAATAGACTTTTACTAGATTTGGGTTGTGAAGAGCTTAGAGGATAAAGTTCTTCGAAGAACTTTTATTTCAATACCAAGAGTGGCTGCCGACACATAAGGAGAATGAGAACGAGAAATTATGCATACAAGGCATTTGTTATTGATTATGCGTGACATAAGATTATGCAGACTTACCTGGGATTAAAACGTTTTCCGAGCTCTTGGATTCTCCAATATAATTTTAAGTAAGACGCCCAAAATAAATAACCAGTCCAAATGTATGTGAAAGGCGTGATAGAAAAAACTAAGAAATACGTTGCAGGATCTGGAGAAAGTGTGGCGCTCTGCCTATCCCGACAAGGGGATAGCATGGTGATATGTATGTTCACCGAAAATTATACTTTAGACAAAGTAGTATAGAAACACCTTAGAATACTTAACGAGGACAACTGAAGAGATCGAGCAGATGATCGAAAAATCTAACAAAATATCGCACGGCAGGGTAAGGCTCTGAAATGGTTTTATAGCTATCGTAAATCAGAACTCGGATAATTAATAAAATTTCAAAAATATCACTTAAATTTTCTTATTTGGTTAAATTTAACGTGGTTACTTGACTCCAGAGAAAACTTTCTGGACGTCAACCTTGTATTAAAGTTCCACAGCCTCTTCGTGTCTACTCTCCCTCTACCAAACAAAGAGACCGAAGGGTGATTGGTGGAAGGAAACTGATTTATAGTTATTACCTCGTTTAATGTGAGACACCCAACTTTACAGTCGGGCATTAAGATCCATAACATTTCGAATTAACATCTTGTCTCTATTGAAATACATAGCTTTTATACTTTTTATGGAAATATGTATTCCTATATATATGTTGCTCAAAACCTTTTCTTTGTTACTTTAATGTAATATAATAATTATGTTGTAATGCGAGTTATAAAAATAATGAATATCGCAAACGTTATTGAATTACATATTGTTTGCTTTTCTGTATTTTTAAATTGTTTCCACTCTTGAATAAAGACTTGATACAATTGCTTCAATAGGTCGGTTCAGTCGAAAGGACTGAAGCGTCAGAGTCAGTGCTGCCGACATGGAGGAATATATTAGCATTTTTTCCAGCCTCGATCCGAGAAATTAAATATCAAGAATTGATATGCTAGGAAGATGATGATTGGATGTATGTTTTTTTTTAATATAATTTAGTATTTTAATATTATTGTATTAATAATTATTGTATAATCTGTTTTTCTTTCGTATGTTTTTTGTCATCTTATTCATGTATCAAATTTTGCACAGCATTATTCCACTTGATTTTTGTGTTTATTCACTTTTTATCTTCGTATTGTCGTGAAAAGCAGAAACTTGTGTCATCTCAGTTTAAACAAGTTATCAAGAAACAGTTTTAAAACTCTCAGTCAATTTAAATAAACATCATACTTAATGTATTTAAAAAGTCTTTCAACAACTTTATCGTTAGCTTATTTTTTATAAAGTAATATAGGTATTATATCTTCTAATTAAACGCACTAAGCAATGTACATTTCTTTATTAACTGAAAATTAATATATTACAGTTAGAGAGATATCCTCTATATGTTATTTATAACTATGTAGTTTCCATTACTATAACTATTACAGAGATTTATGTACTCATATAACTGTTTTCATAATTGAGTCTTCAAGCACTTGAATTTGACCTAATTATTGACAAAATTATTCTTAAAATATTATTTAGATATGGTTAAATGAATTTTGTTAAAGATTTTACATCTTTTCCGTATTTAATTTCGAATACATCTTAATAATTAAACTAAACAACTACATTTCTAATAAAAAAAATTCTCACAGAATTGGTTAAAAACTTTATATTGTTAACAAAAAATAAATACAATCCTTTTATTTGATAAAAAGGTCTATGAAATAATTGTAACGATTTTCAAAAGGTTTCGGCCTACACTTTGAAGAAATCAATGGTAGAATATTAAATTATTTTGTTATTATACTTACTAAATTATTCCCCGCGACACGTTTTTCTACCTGATATCACGAGGCTATAATCAAGATCTCCTTTCTAATGGCTTTATGTGGCTTATTACCAATGAAAGTTAATATATTTCTTAAATACAGTTCTAGTATTCTAATTCTACTTAAATGTTTACATCCACTCAATTTTTTCCTTAATGAAATTTAAAAAATGCTATATTTGTGACCAATTGTATGTAAATTTAGATTTCGATTAAAAAAAGGATTTCCATGTTACGAGAAATATGAAAACAAAAAGGTGCATATATTGTTCAAAAGAACTCTTTTGAAAGAATATAATATAATATTAATATGGCGTAATTGAATTACTTAAAAAATATTTAAGAGCAGTAGAATTCGTGAAGAAACTCCTTAAATCCAAACGTGTGTCCAAAACGTTAAAACCGCAACTGCACTACATCATAATCAATATATAGTACTCGTATGTCGTCTTCAAATAAAAAAAAACTTATCAACAATGTATAGGGTGAAAAAGAAAACTTAGTATAATAAATCTATGGATACAATTTTATGACATAGTAGTTTAATAAATAATTTTCCTTTGCATGAGGTGAAATAATATGTCGGTCCATTTTCGAGAAATATTTAAATTTATGCAACAAAATTTTCTCATTAGAATATAAATCAAGCGACGTTTTAAAAAGTTTCAATTCAAATATACGAACCGAAAACATACGTTTGTATATCCGGATGAGTACGACACAAATTTATTTGATTTTGCATACAAAAACAAACAATACGGAATGGCTTTTGCGGAACTTTTGGGAAAGTAATAAACGCGAGTAATTATATTTACTTGATATAGGGTTGAATACATGTTTTTATTGTCCGCTTATCTGGAAAACTACGTAAAATCTCTATTGAATTTTTGACTTGTAATATGTTTCAAGGGAATCGTGATGATGTATTTACAAGTAATTTATTTCACATTTGGGATGTAGAAATTATAAAAAAATTTTAAGTTTTTTTTCAGCACTACATACTGAAGGTGTTTTAAGTTATCGTAATAAAGTATAGCATACGTTAACACATACCATCACGCCGTTTTTCTGTAGTGGCATACAGATGTCAAGAAGCTTCTATTTTCTCTGGGAACATATCTTTCGTGTCCTCTACATTCATACGCTTTCTCATAAATATTCTTAAATTTTGGTGACTTCTTAAATATAGTTGTATTAAAATATTATTTACAAAGCCCAATTATTACTTTAGCGGTCTGCGCCTACCACAACTCTTATAGTGTCATATTTGATATAAAATGGAATTTACTATTAAAAACTTTATTTATACTGTAAGTCACTTTGAAATAATTGTGTGTAATGCTTCAAAGTTTTAAAATTGTACATTTACCTTACACACATTTGAAAATGTACACTACTAAGGTTGTTGAAAATCACATAAACAAAATTATTCATGTTATACCATATTTAGCTCCCTTGGCCGTAAAGTGCAAGTCGTCAAGGATATTGTTTATGTCAACGGGCTCCGAAGAAGATTTTTTAGCTATTTTTTATCTACAGGCGAAAAACAAAATTATATACTCGATTCCTAAAATCGGGTAGATAAACTGGTAAATTGTTAACTTCACGCCGGGGTTTTATTCATAAAAAATATATCCTGAATTTGACAGTTTGCCTTTACTTGTCCCCGAGGACGAGGCAATCTTGATATTTTTCCCCAATTATGTTGACAAATTGAGATGTATGTATGTTTACTGATAAGCTCCACGCACATGCTGCGCATTATATTTTCTGCTTGTTATCCGTGAGCTCTATCCTTATTGTTAGCCAAAAAATATTCGATGGCGAGTATTTGAGTGACATTACTATTCATTTATATCATGAAAATATTTACATACGTTATGCTATGAAGATTCATAGGATATTTTTTAAATTTCTTTTATAATCTACTCCAACCCCCTCGCATTATTATTGTTCATATTATCCATGGTCCGTACATGGTTACTGGATGTTATTTATTTGTGACATATAGACATTTCAAAAACTAAGAAATATCATTGAAAAAGTTTCATCACTCTTATTATGTTATCAGAAATTAAAGTATATTTTCATATATTGCTATTGCATTTCATATTTCGCTATTGCATTTCATATATTGCTATTGCATTTCGAAACCTTTTCAATTTCGCCTTCACCTTGCGAGTGGAAGTTGCACAAAATCTGGATAGTGTGCCCTTTTTTTAATTTTTTTCCTTCCATTATCTGGTGGGATTAAAAATTATGCTAAAAGCCCTTTTTACAGTATTAATACAATTAAATGGAGCAAATGTTTAATAATTATTTTTATACATAATATATACGGTATTTATCTATAATTGTTTATTAATTTAACACCTTAAATCAATTTCTTGCTTTAAATAAATGTTTTATTATACATGAATTTATTGCTTTAAATCAATTTCTTCCAATCAAACAGCTTTATAGATAAGGATAAGAATTATATAGGAGTAAAGGACGAGGATTCTTTTTGAGAAAAATAATGCTTCTTTTGTTTATCATTAAATATCAATAGGGATGGAGCACATCTCATTGAGCCAGGCAGATCGTTGCAAAATCAAGCCGATTAAAAAGCGACCGATAATGTGTAGAATTGTATGTGATGTTTTCGTATACAATGTATGATATCACCTGATCATGTTGAGTGACTTAAAAAGCTTATTGAAGGCTTCTACCTGAATTATACATCCTCAATATTTGGAGTCTCCGTAGGTTGATAAAATCAACGTTTTTTTATTATTTTTTTGGAATTTCTATAGATTTTTATAGTTAGTTTATAGAACATAGTCATATCATTGACAACATAATCAAAGAGCTTCTATTAATAGCAAATATATTTGAGTGGGTAGTTATATCGCATCTCACACATAAGTTGCAAAGTAAGAAATAAAACACTTCCCCGGATGATTGATTCGGAACAATCAATTGGCGGAACACCTTAAACCCCTTTCTTTTTGGCGCCCGTACAATTCCCGCTGGATTAGTGAGATTATAACGCAGGTCAAACCTCATGTAGAAAATTAAGCGAATCAATTAGCTTTTCGAAAATGGAAAAATAACTGAGAAAATACTCGTTCAGTACTTTCATGAACGTTGAATGTCATTTATTATATGTATATTTATGATACATTTAAAATTTCAACAAGATGTCTAAGAAAAATAAATAAAATATGCTTTCTAAATTTAATATTGGTTTGAATTTTCCCTTCTTATATCGTTCTATGGTGCAACAAACCATCGAGATCTAGAGTGGATTTCCCGATTGATTTAGATCCCTTATACCAAATACAAACACGTCAGTCAGGAATAATTAGACGCACCGCGTCGTTTCGCACGTGGTCTTGCAACCTGCAACTGAACTGTGGGCGAGCTCGGAATCGTCTATGTGCTGTTACTAAATCAAAGATTTGTCTGAATTTTCTGGAATCGCTCGGTTTTGTAATGTGTTCAGTTTATGCGAGTTATCTCAAATTCATTACGAAGATTATAGATGCCAATAAATTTTCTTTATCATATTTTCGAAGATATCAAAATATTTTATGTAGAAAAAAATTGGCAAAAGTGTCAAGACACGAGTAGTACTCGTATGTTGAAATAAGCATTTTTAATGAATTTAGCTAAAAACTTCTTTGTAAAGAATTATCCTCGGTTCTATAATTTACATGTTCAGCGTGGTTGTTTGATAAAAGCAAAGGAATTCTTATAACTTTTATATAATTGAATAAATAAATGCGTTCAATGTTATTCTAATAAACCTTAGCCAAACTCATAATGAATTTGTAAGAATAATCAATATATAACAGTGTAAAATGTTAAATTCGGTCGATAATAGAAGAGTAAGTTGACTTTACAGGTAACGTTCAAGTACACACGCCATTATTTGAAACGAGATTTTTTTAGTTGTTTTCTTATGAAACTCAAGGTATGTTATACTCAATGATCCGAATTTAGACATTAAATTAAAAACAACCTGTATGTTAAACCGATTTGCTTTATCCTCAGGTTTGGCTCAATGTTAGCTTCTGGATTATACACAAACAGATGGCACCAGCTCAAGTCGTAAATCAAACCTAACCTGCTTCGAACCTCGCGCCGCACCTACTGGGGGGGCACTTATACTACGTCATTATTTGCTCTGATGGCGTAAGTCAGGGGTTCACAGCCCACGACCCAAGATCCACTTGTGGCTTTTAATCCGATTCAAACTGCAAGGTTTACTGAAAAGGTACCTCATTTGTACCAGATTTGTTTGGACAGTGTAAATCAGAACTGAAATATAACATGACATGTTCAAATCAGTTTTAGTATGCCAATTAAATATTACTTATCACCAGTGAAATATTTTACTTAAAATTATACAATATCTTTTAATCACCCTGGTAAAAAGTTGTAACTTTAAGTAAAATATTTTGATTTATTATTTATTTCTCGTCCATCAAGTAAACAACTTGGAAAAAATTAAGGTAACAAGATACAATAATTTAAAATGAAAGAAGAAACTTAAAGAAATAAATCTTAAACACAAAAATGTTATTTTATTGTATTTGAAAAATTGATTTCAAAAAATGTTTTCAACTTTTCATAAGTTTGTATCGTTGTAAAATTACATATAAAGAATAATAATCGTTATTCAGAAATGGCATATAATACCACAGTACTGAAAATTGAGAAAATGTTATGTAGAACTTGACATGTTTTTCGATAATCTCGTTTAAAATAAAAACACGTTTTATCATTTTAAACATATCGAATACAGTTAAACAAAAAAAAATTAAAAATCTCCACTTTGTGGATGTACTCGTAGGAAACTGATTCAGTGGTATGAGTACCATTCCTTAATCATAAATTGCATAAAAATGTCTAATACTCGTACTTTAACATTAAGCCTTAATATTCACTCTTTGACGCATAACATTTCAAAGAAAACTCCTCGCTATTATTGAGGTTCTTAAAGATATCAAATGACACTATGCTGCATCCCTTTCCCTTACCTTTTCATGTTCAAATTAAAGCATCAAATTAAAACAATACAAAATAAATTTGAGTTGTAACCCGATTGTCCCCCTATTATGATGTTGAACTACCAAGTTAAACTTTTGTATATTTACAACTACTGAGGTTAATCCTGTTTGAACAAATTGTAGTATTTCGTTCAACAGTAATATTTATAAATTAATATTCTAGAATGCCATATTCATAATTTCATTCAACGAAAAATATGAATAAATATTAGTAACAATTACAATTATTCTTCTTATTTACATTTTTCACTATCCCCTTATTGATATATAAATAACTTATTTATATCATGTTCATAGAAAGCACTACATTTTTGACAACTGACGTCCAAATACGCGAAGCATCACATTCAAATTATATTAATACCATTATCAATAATTACCACAAGTAATGATTAATTTTCATTATTTTAAACAAAATTTAAATAAATGAATTTATTACTAAACTTTTAATTAATATATTGTAATAGACTTTACACTCGTACCCCTGGCATAAACCTACACTTTAAACTAAAGAAACTTGAGAAGACTAACTCTTCATTAGCATGTACAAAAACTCGTCTTTAGTCAAAGTTATTTTTTTTACAATTGTATTAAAATTGCTCATCTTCCCATTATTAACTTATTAGACATCATCTTATGTTAAGAGTAACAACTTCATGTAGTAATCTTTAAAAAACTGCAAGTACAAGAGCAATTGAAATCTTATTAAATACTAATTGATTTTTAAAGGTATCAATGATTCACTTTTTTAATTTTTATTTTTTTATTTTATTTTAACTACCTCGAAAGTTTCTTACTTATCCTTTGAAAACATTTAAGTTAATTTTACAACTAATATTCCAGTGGGTAGGATATGTGACACTGATTTTATATCAAGTATTGAAACTTTCTAAAATTATTAATTCACGGTTCGGTTATTCACTGAGGATGTTAGCAGATCGAGTATCGAAGAGAATCGTACAAGAATATTTTTCTACAATAAGACAAAACAAGGGGCAAGAAAAGAATGGATCGATCATGTAATACTCGTAGCGTTGATAACCCATCATAACATTACGGAAGTGTTGGTTTTAACTGGCGATAGAAATGACTTTAAAGCAACTGTGTGATCAACGGAATTAATCTATCTGAAATATCAATACTTTATCGGACCGGCCAATTCTTATACAAGATCTACTTATACTTATATAAAATAATCAGTACTATTGTAAAGTTAATAAAAGTACCACAAACTCACCTAAACAAGAATTAATGACTCAGTAATGAGATTCATATTATTGAAATACTTTTAGGGCCAATGGAACAATGGAACAACAAAATTAATCATTTTATTTTGTGACCGGGTTAACTAAAAATATTTATAGCACTTGGATGCTTTTTAACATTCTCAAAGAAAAAACGATGTGTTACTACAAAATAATGTATTGTTATTTTTTGAAGACTTTTAAAAAAACCATTCGAGATTATTAGCATTCTTGATACATTTCTATAAAATGGACAAGGCAGATAGTGGAAGATGAGTTTTTTTTTAAGAAAATCAAATTTATTTTGTTCTGTGTAACATATATGTCATTGGAAAATATTTAAAATATACCATTTGTAAGAAAAAAAAATCTTAACATCTTATAAATTACCTTGTGGTTTTGAAGCAGAATTGTTAAAAGATATCTTAAAAATTTCAACATATATTATATGCAGATAATTCTTAAAAATAATGTACGAATAGATGGAATATCGTAACGAAAAGGCGTCATCCTAATTTTACTTGATTAAACTATTTACAAGGTAAAACAAATTATAGACGATAAACGTTAAATCACATGAATTTGTACATTTTAGCAGTTCACAGCAGAAAACAATTGTTTAAGACGAACAACGTAATAAAGTTCACTTGTAAAATGTAATTCATTCATTCCGGCAAAAACAATTCCTTTACCTTTCTTCTATAACTAGTCATATGAAAATCCATACAATTCACATATTAATTGCACATTTTGTGCAGTCTTGTAATGCAAGAATTATATAAATAGTTGCAAACACTTGACTATGGAACAACAAATTTAGCCGGGTGGACCAACAAGGAGCATGTAACATGACTACCCGAGTAAGATCTGGACTATTCAATTACGAACTACATAAAAATGTTGCAAGGCCAAAGATTTATCTTCTTTCTGACAAAGTTGCAAGACTCATACAATAGACCATAGTCCGTCCAACTTAGTAATTGTAATCTGCAGTTTAAAGTTGATGGCCCGTAAAAACTTTCACTATATAAGTTCAATTTTTTTCAACGTAGGCATCTTAGTATGAAAAAACAAGGAAATTTTAGGAATTTTACTAAATAATATCGAATCAAAATGCAAAAAAACAAATCCGTATCACATTTTTTTAGAGAAGTATTTTATAAATATCACGTATAATTTAGACGTCGTGTTTTTCTTAACATTCCTGGGCAGTTACAGTTACTGAAGGGTCGAAGAATTCATTCCGATCACAGCTCGGGCAATACGAGTGTATCCGTGACATTTCCTTCTTCCTTTATATCTTTGATAAGGATCGCTGCTTACTCATCACCGTATTTCACTGATCCACCCGTCTTAAGGGACGTGGCAGGACGATACGCACAAATATACTCACACATTGTGTGCTGTATATACTACGACCGTTATTGAGTTTAGATTTTTCATTAAAATGTTTGAGTCGTACTCGGAACATTATGTACTCATATTGATGTATTTAGTAAATTGATGTATTTAGTAAATAAAGTTTGGGCACGGAGTTAGTAATAAAAGACTCACAATACAAGTTTATTTCGAAATTGAATGCAAACTAGGTAACAAAAATAATTACTTATTTTAGAAAATTAAACGGGTGGAAAACTGGGAATTGTGAAAAAAATAGAACATTTATTTACTCATAATCGGCATATTTCGGGATAGAATAAAATTTACTTAGTAAATTCCACTAAGTTGTTGTTATTTTCATATATTTAAAAACTCGTCAGCAATATTTCCACAAGAGATACCCCATCCTTCCCCTATGCATCCTTCACACGATCCTCATGTTAAATAAGCTACATTTTCTATGTAATCTACGAGTAAATTGCCCTCATAAGCTAACGGGAAAAAATCAGAAATTTAACTAAAGATGAGGCAATATCCCATATCAAATTCTGAACCCATAAAAAAATACAGAAATTATGGGTTCAGAATTTGATATGGGATATTGCCTGATAAATTCCATGAAAAAATACAGAAAACCATTTATTTCAATACAAAAATCGACATAATGTGTTCTTTAATTTTACAAAATGCTAGGTTTTTCTAAGCAAAAAAGCAGTAAAATGTGATTCATAAGCAAAAAGACAGCAAGTGCAAATGCGTTTGTTGCGTCTTTCCTTATGAATCACATTTTACTGCTGTTTT